>VUQI01027621.1:0-17084 GCA_015106735.1 Paratilapia polleni
AGAGGGTGTCTGTCTCCCGAATCCAAACTGGGAGCTGGTTCCACAGGAGAGGGGCCTGAAAGCTGAAGGCTCTGCCTCCCATTCTACTTTTAAATACCCTAGGAACCACAAGTAAGCCTGCAGTCTGAGAGCGAAGTGCTCTATTGGGATAATATGGTACTATGAGGTCTTTAAGATATGATGGGGCCTGATTTTTTAAGACTTTGTATGCGAGGAGAAGGATTTTAAATTCAATTCTGGATTTAACTGGTAGCCAATGAAGAGAAGCTAATATGGGAGAAATATGGTCTCTCTTTCTAGTCCCTGTCAAATAATGTAATGTGGACACTGTAGCGGTCTGCTGTAGTGAAGAGAGAGCTGACCCCGAAGCTGTTGATTAATAGGTCGATCTCCATTCTGAACCTCACCTATGAGCACGAGCTCTGGGTAGTGACTGAAAAAGTGAGTTTTTGGATGCAAGCAGAAAGGAGCTTCCTCTGAAGCATGTTTGGGCTCTCCCTTAGTGATAGGGTGAGGAACTTGGTCATTTGGGAGGGGCTCAGCATAAGGTTGCTACTCCTCCACAGAGAAAGGAGTCAACTGTGTACTGTATGGGGATCTGACCAGGATGCCTCCTGGGCGCCTCACAGGTGAGGTGTTTTGGGCATGTCTTAGGAGGAGGAGGTGAGGAGGCCCTGGGGTAGACCCAGGACATGCCGGAGAGATTACATCTCTGGCCTGGCTGGTTGTATGTTTATTTCAAATATTTTATAAATTTCATAAATATTTTGTAAATATTTCATCATATAAGTACACCACAAATAATGTTTACTTGAAATTACTGAAAACTAAGTAACACCAGAGTCAAAGGATGGTAAATACGATTTTAAGTATTAATGGGGAGTATACTTGGGATAAAAGCTGCAAATTGTATTAAAGAAAAGTATAGATTTTCATTTTATAAAATATGCAAATTAACTATAACATTGCAACAATAATAATCTTTTTTTCTGTAGATGACATTAATTTTATAACTAATAATGCTTGCTATTATTAGCAAAATGAGTTTTGTTATTATGATTGCTTCTTACAGTAAATTATTATTGGGGTCCCCAGGGACCACAGTCCAATATATAATAAATATAAATATTTAATAATATTAATTTGTATAAATATTTAATATAAATGTATAAGCAATATAAATATAATAAAATGTAATAATAAAATAATAATATAATAAATATGTATGCATGTAATAAATATTTTTTTGAGCGAAACCGAAATTTTCAGATTTTTCAACAGGCATAGTAAGACACCCCTGTTGTCCTGTAAGCGGTCCTTCATAATTCCAAGATGGCGGCGTCCGTTCGGGTGTGCTGTGCCCTCCGCATCACACTTGGGGGTGAATTATTTCTCTTTTTTTCCCTGTCTCTCACAGCTTTATTAACACAGTTCATTGTATAAATCTGGGTATGTTCATTGTGTTGATATTGTTGAATTTTTCCTATTTGGTCTCGGTCGGTTTACCCGGAGGAGCCTGTCACCAGTGCAGGGCTGTGGAGATCACTCATATCGGGAAAATAACTTTAAATTCGTTACAGCCAGAAATGTGAATTTCGTGCAAATAACAGCAGCATTCAGGTCGTTAAATTAAAGATATAAACAGCAAAATTAATTTCGCCGTCATTGTCTGTTTTACAGGATGGATGTTACGCATGCGTATCAGTGCACGCTAATCGCTTTTTTATACCTTAAATGTCGTTCTAAAGACGGAACATAATGGTTTAAATGTGAAACAGATTGTACCGTGGATTAGTTATCCGGTTTAACAGAAATAGACTTGAAACAGTGGTGGTACGCTTCACAAAGTGACCCATTTATTAGGTGCACCGTGCACGTGTGTAATCCTATTTTTCAGTATGTTTCAGTATGTTTTTCAGCTTTGCAGACTTTGTTGGAAATGTGTAAATTCAGTTATTACTACGGAGGCAATTAAAGGTGGTGTTGACCTGGGCTTCACTGTATCAAGAGGTGCTTCTGCTTCCTTTTTCTGCATATTTACATTTACAGGGTATTGCTGTGACTTCAGAGTTTGAACATAAAATATAATTCACACGTTTCTGACAATTAAAAATATGAAAAATTGTTACATTTAACTGTAAATCTGCTTGCTTTGCTTTTGAGAAAATAATGTGTATCAGAATCAGATTGCTTTATTAATCTTAGACGATAGGAAAGTGTTGCATAAATATGATGCGTAGGAAAAATATGATCTGTGATATGTTAAAATAAAAACTCCAAAGTTGAACGAAGTTAAACAAAAATATGTGCAACATGTACAAGATAATGGCAAGTGAAATAATCCAGGTGTCAGTCTGTAATCATGATTAGAGTCATTGGAAGGGGTTGTAGAGTTTGATAACCACAGGTAGGAAGGATGTGTGCTGCATTGTGGTGGAATGGGTCTTTTGCTGAACGTGCTCCTGTGACTGTCCAGCACGTCATGGAGAGGGTGTGAAGGATTATATAGTTGGTAACTTGGACAGCATCCTCCCTTCAGACACCACCATCAGATAGTCAAGCTCCACTACCACAACATTACTGGCCTTGAGGATCAGCTTGTTGAGTCTGTTGGTGTCTGCAACCCTCAGTCTGCTACCCCAGCACATCACAGCATAGAGGATGAGACTGACCACCACAGACTCATAGAACATCCTGAGCATCGTCCAGCCCATTTTAAAGGACTTCAGATGACTCTGCACAGACCCCATAGATGGAAACAGGGGTCACCTGTCACTTAAGCTGCAGATAGTTCTGCAAAGTTGCCCATCACCCTGTCTGATACATCCAACTATTGCAGAGTCACAGTCAACTCCATGCTTTATTTCAATATTCTCGTAAAATACCTACTTAGAATTGGAACAGAACATATTTTAATGAAATCTCAGCTTTTAACCGGCTTTGCAGTCCTCTTGTCATTCTCCTCTGTGTTGTGTTGATGGGTACTGAGTATGTTGAAGCTGCTTAGCTTCTATACTATTAGTGAAATGTCTACATCAACTTGGTGGTTTATGTAACTTCTTCATTTAGTATTTTTCTGTTTGGTTATTAGCCAGGCTGTTGAATTGATTGTACATGTTTTCATTACTCTGTCTTTGCACGTTGTCAACAAGCAATGCGTTTTTAATTACATCTGCCTTTCCTTTGGTGGATGCCTCTCTCTTTCAGGTGCAGCATCACTCCGTGCTGTAGGAGGAGTCGTACAGGTGTCTCACTTGGCAAGTCGAGCTTCAGCGGCCTCTCTCCAAAGACACACTGCACTTTCACCGTTCCCTCCAACGACATGGCAGCAAACCAGACACGGCAGCTTCTTCAACAAGTGTAAGTTTATGAAAAGATTATTTTCAAAACCCTTTCCTCAGCCACTATCATGTCACTATAATATTGAAATGACACCATTACATGACTTGCAAAAGCATGTAGTTTTGTTAGCAATTTATGGTTTACCATTTTAAGTATTTTAACTTGTATTTTAAGGTGAATTTTGATACAATCGAAATGAGCAGAATTACTTTATCATGGCTATTTAATCTGGACCCTTTTAAGTTTTGTCTTAAAAGATGAGTTTCAAAATAGATCAACTACACCATTTAAAAAAGACAAAAACAATAGCAGAGCGCAAATAGACCAATTCCCAAAACACAGCAAAAATGAGAATAAACAGACAAAGACAAAAAGATAACAGAAAACACAACAAAAAGAAAAACACAACATTCCATAAATCTTATTTTTCCTAAAATGTTGTAAAGTGTTGTTATGTTTCCTCTTTTGTGGTTGGATTTTGTCAAGCGTTGTCTTTTATGTTGTTGCATTTTCTAATTAACAATAATTAAGTGGTGGTGTTTGAATGACCTGTGGCTCTTAAAAACACAGGCATTCTGAATGGGACCAAATCCCTACAGTCAGGTTTTATAATCTTTGGTTAAAGCCTTTTCAAAATTGGAGACTGTTATAAGTGATGTCTTGAAACCAGATATTAAAGGTCACATATGGCTATAGCACTCAGGTGTCCACATTCTTTTGGCCATGTAGTGTTTATTTAAAGGTATTTTCTCATCAGTAAATGCAGGTGCATTTTACCAGAGCTTGCTTGGAAATCATCAGATTGATGACAGTGTTTGAACTGGGCATATATGAAGCTGTCAAAACATCTCTTTTTATCTCCTGCTTTCTTTGTCATGCTTCCTCACCCGCTTCATAACTATTCTTTTTTTCTGTCTTAATCATTTACAGTCATTGCCTCAGCATTTCTCATATAATTAAGAAAATGTGCCTGTCAACATGTCTTGTTTTAAGTTTGCATTGTGATCACATAAAAAAACACACTGTCAAACAACCTGTCACGTTACATTAACGCTCTCTCTGGCTTGTATTTCTTCAAGAAGGCTCTTTAAATATTTGCTTACACACATTTATTTGTGTTATTTTACTTCTATTGTGCACTTTGATTACTTTATATTTTATTAGCTTTCAATTACAGTCCCTACTGGACATCTTTGTTTGTGGCCTTTAAAGGGGCAAGGCTCCAAACATTCTCATGTTGCATTAGTTTGACCCTAAATTATTAAATTACTGTTGCAAAATTTCAATATGTGTTATCAGCTGGAAAGAACAGACTCAAATTTTGCTGCCTTAATTGTCTTTTGAATCTTAGAGTATTTTGGCTTGGTGAGTTGAGTTAAAGTCAGGGCTGTGTAGGTGCAGGAGGTGAGTAATTGGACTCTGAAAGAGAAGACAGTCTGACAGGTTGCTGGTCTGTTGCAGGGCTAATTTTGAATTAATTTTAGATTGTAATGACTGCTAACAGTCCTCTGGCTTTGGCTCATTGAATGAGGTACTTACAGAAGAAAATATAGATAGTTTTCTTTCAGTATCTGATTTATCTATCATTTCAGAGGTCTTGTTTTTCTGTCTAGCAACCACAAATACCCCAAATACCAATTTACTCTAATGTAAGATCAAGAAAAGCAGTGAATTCTCACATTTGAAAACTTATTTGTAAACTCCATTTTTTAAAAATCAGGAATGCTTTAAGTAATTAATCAGTTATTCAAACAGTTGATTACGTTATTTTATCTTTCATTCTATAAATTGTTACAGCTCAGCAATCAGAAAAACAAGTCTGTCACTTACTGACAGTAAAACTCTAAAAACTTGTATAATGCAATTAGCAAAGTGCTAATTTCGTTCAGTTAATTTCCAGAAAACAAACATGTAAAATAAATAAATAAATAAATCTTTTAATATAAAGCTGCTAGGACTTTGCATTTTTTGCAACTCTTCTACAACTAGTGCAGAGTGTACAAAGCTGGCTTACCCACAGAACCACAAAAGGCATATTGATTGGAACTAAACAAAGTTGAAATCATAGACAGTATAAAAGATAGATGTAGCTACTGGGACATCATCCATTGGTTTCTGAAGTCTCTAGAATAGCGTTTTCCCTGCCACCATCTTGGTTTCAATAAACCAGATGTAATGAGAGGGGCAGGTCTGACTGTGAAACCACGTGCTCTAACAACTTGTCAATCATTAGTTGTTAGCCAGTGAGCATACCACAGATAAGCCTCCATTTTGAAACATAGTATGACCAGGATTTACTAAATAAACTTAATTTTTTATTCAGTATGACCTGAAATGAGTGACGGAGTTCATAGACTCAGCAGGAAAGTATTTACAGAGGTCAAGTCAGAAAGCCATTTTCCCATAGACTTCAATAGGACCGGAAAACTTTTTGCAGCCACAGCTATCGCCATCTGGTGGCCTTCAGATAGAATGCAGGTTTAGAATGCAGGCACTTTTGCATTGGCTTCATTTTTTCGACCCGGAAGCTACATCTGTGTTATACTTGAAATATACTGAGTTGGAAAAGCTAAAAGCAGGATACAGTTAAACAAATCTGCTTGGATTTGACACTGCTTGAATTCCTTGCCATTGTGTATTCAGCAAAATCTGACAGATAAAGAGGAGAAAACAATCTTTTAAAAGGTGTGCTGTTTAAGTTTGAATGCTCATCTATGTGTGTGTTTACAGTAACAGCTGAAGAGTTGTGGAAAGGTGTATTGGCTGAGTTTGGTGCTGGAGCGAGGAAGGGTCGAGGAAAGCGAACCAAACGCAAACTAAGGAGAGACCTGAACCGAGGACAGACCATTGGAGAGGGTGAGACTTCCACTGTGTGCCTTTCTTTAAATCTCTTCCTGACAGAAGAGTAAAGCTACTAAAACTTGGAAAAATGTAATTCCCGTAATTCTGTCTAATTTTTGTCTTTCTATCTAAATAATAAAATTGGATTTTCTAAATGATTTTCTTTGTTCACTGCTGTTGACTGCTACTCACACACTGATACTCCTGCTGATGCTAAGAAGCAGCTGATGAACATGACAAACTAGAATATTCATTACTTAGTGTTAATTTATTAATGCTCTACTAGAGAGTATCCATCATTTTGAAATCCAGCTGGGCTAGCTCAAATATTGTAGGTAATAGGAATGACTACTTGTGCATGTTGTCCACAGCTTCAACAGCTGTCCGCATCCACAAGCAGGTATCATGGCCTCAGTTCTTTATATACAAGAATGAGAAATGCATATTTGCAAAATAAGTAGTACTATTTTGCCCTCCTGTCATTTTTCATTCCCATAATTTATTTCTTTTTCTCTCTTTTTAACCTCCAGGTCGTGGCGGTTATCTCTGGCCTGGTCTTAATAGTCCAGTGTTGAAGGATGGTGCTTTGCAGAGCATGAGTCGAAGAGGCGAGGCTGAGCAGCAGGAGGTTCAAGCAGAACTAGGTAAAGACACACACACAAACATACAGTCACATATCAGTTTTATCTGGACACGTGGAGGTGCAAAATGATCACAAACCTGTATGACTTTAGCAGTACACTTACTTTACCCCAGCTACTGCTATCCAATATCACAGCTGTCAGTCAGTTTTCAGCTTATTTTCCACTTCTGAGCTTTAGCCAAAGAGAAATTATTTTCCTGGAAAATAAATTTCCTTTTTACGAACCACCAGGAAGGAACAGCAGGGCGAATGAGGTCTTAATCTTGAAAAACAGAAGCACCACTGTGGGACATAGAAGCTGCTAATTTGTCTCCACTGTGATCTCATTTGTTAACAGTAATTACACAGTTAATTTGACACTGACAAATAGCACCTTTGATGTTTATCATGTTGTGATCCTTAAAGTCAGCTGTGACCTCTGCATAAATTCGTCTGTTGTGTCTTTCTGCAGTGCGTCAGAGGGATGAGTGGGAGAGGAGGAGGAAGATGAAGGTGAAGAGGGAGAGAGGTTGGACAGGAAACTCCTGGGGAGGCATCAGCCTTGGTCCCCCTGACCCTGGACCTAATGGAGGTAAATCATACCCAAATGCTCACACAGTTTTGCTGTTAAACAGAAATATGTAAGTCATTTGAATTATATTTTGGTATAAACATCCAAATACCAATTTTAAACAATGTTTTTCAGTCTGTTGCATAAAAACCAAGGTTAATCAAACTTGCTCCATGTTGTCAGTTTTTAATCAGAAAAGTAGCAGACCAAAATACAACCAGCCTGAGCTGACGATTGCAGTGCAGGCATCTCCGCCTCACCCTGATGCAGTAATATAAACAATGAGTCTAGATCATGACACAGCAGGTCTCAGAGGAACATCTCACTCACTTAGATATACACTGAGAGACATGGCGAGACATGATGATGACTGTAGTGATGGAAAGAGATGAGATGGATGAAGCAATAGAGGAGTAATAAGGGACATGCTGGGTGTGTGCGTGCGAGAGAAAGAGAATAGAAAGAGATCGGTATGGGGGCCCATTGGTAGAGATGAAAATGAGGATTTGACGAAAGTGTAAAATGGGACAATTTCCTAATTTAGAAAGACATCCCTCTCGTTTTGCTCTCTCTTTGGCTTTCCTGTTCACTCTGTCTTTCTACCCCAGATTTTTTTTTGTCGTTCCTGTTCCTCATCTCTTCTAGTCATTTTTCCCAATTCCCAATTCATTTTTGCTCTCTTCCATTTCCTTTTGCTATCTGTTTATCTCTTTCCTCCCACACAATCTGTCCTCCCTATTCTTGGACAAGAAACCTAAATGACCATGCTGTTACTTTGCAATATTGTAGAACCATGCAGGGCTCTTGGTCCATCATATCCAGAATGAAATGTCTTATAACCACAGCCTTAAAACTCCATTTAGAGTGCACTACAGCTTATGCTGTAACCTAATGTGCCACTTCCCAGAAATGTAACTACATGTCACAGCGATGTGGACCACAACAACCACGATAGGTCCACATAGTTCTTTAGCACAAGGATATTGCGTCTGTGAAGCAAGATTTAATAAGCTCTAATTGTCTCTAGCTTGCATTGGCAAAGCACCAGTATTTTGCCAGTGTACAGCTAGGTGGCTGCATAGTGAAGTAGTTTACACTCTCGCTTAAAAAGCGGAAGGTCAGTGTTTTGATTCCAGCATGCTAAATTAGCTGATGTTAGCCTTCGTGATCATTGCATGTGGATGCAGCCGTTGCATTTCACAAACAAGAATGTTAAAATTTCAGGGTATGAACAATTGGGTCACAATTTGTTAATGTAAAGTTTATATCTGAAACTTGTTCTCTTAAATTCTGTTTCCAGATCCAGAAATCGGTCTCCTGACACTTTTCTTTGACTAAAATGTTCTGTGACACCTAACTTGCACTTGCTGCTGCCAGTCCACGTGCTATTGTTGCCCAATACCTCCAATACCTGCTGCTTCTCTTGTCGTACTATAGGAAAAACAATTATTGTCACGTTTTCAGTATTTTCATGTAGACTTGGTACTGGCTTTCTTGACATCCCAAGTGGAAATTTTGAAGTTATACTTCTGGAAAGGAATCACGAAAGGGTGCTTATGGTAGCTTTAAAACATCCCATTACGATATTGCATTTCCTGACACAAATTATTTGCTTTGGTGATCATTTGGTGGCTATAATATCCATCTCCAACCCCTTTTACTCTGGAGCCCACAGGACTTAATAACTTAATAACAGTTGTTGACCAGTCATAACTTATCAGAGGAGAGATCAGAGGTTATTTATTATTTTTCTTTATTGCAACCTCCACATTAAGTTTGATCAAGATATGCCACAATCAAGGTTAATGTATCGGTTTACTAGAAACATAAATTCACTCTTATTTAGGAGAAATAAACAAGCTAATTTAAGGGGAGATTTTTAAGCCGTAGACCATTAGTGACAGGATCATTAAAAATGTAAACCACTGATGTAATATGTGGGAAAACACATATTTTAACCCTAGAACCGCCTTGGGGGGGGGGGGTCATTTTGATCTCATCCTGCAACAACAGCAATAATTGCAAATAAGTAATTTCTTGATGAAGTTACGTTGTTAATTTTCATCTAATTTTTCTAATTTTAAGTAAGATTTGACAAAACAAGAATTTAAGATTAATTATTATTATTGTTGTTGTTGTTGTTATTATTGTTATTAAAATAATTGAACAGCTCATTGCCTACATTTTAAAACTTACCTCACAGCTGGTAACAGAAACTTCAGGAAACACATTTTAAATACATTATTTATTGTAAAAGTACAACAGTGAAAGTTTATCACACCGTCCACATCTGCCTCTGCTCCATCTGACCATCACAGACTCCCCCCACTCTGACCCGCTCTGCTCCAGCTAAACATCCCATCTGCGACCCATTCAGTCCTGCAGTAATTATTCATCTTTTATCTAACTACAGTTCCCTATATATTTATCTTTCAGTTCCATCTAGCTAGCTCTGGCTCATGTTATAGCAGCCTTCATATCAAAATGTGTGTAAACGATAAGTGTTGCAAGGCAACCTGACATGCCACAATAGTTGTTTTACATTAATTTCTATGGGGTCAAAATGACGTCCTCTGCGATTCTAAGTATAAGTGGTTGTAATTTTTTTTTCTTTTTATCCCACACACCCCAAAATTCACTATTTGATGAATAAGCCCATTTTCAGAAAAGTCATGAAATATAAGATGATGGAGTTTTATTTTAACAGAGTTTCATGATTTTTAAAATAAAAAGGGGTCAAAATGACCCCCCTGGTGGTTCTAGTGTTAAACACATATGTTTTATAAGAATTTATATAATTACTGTCGGAAGTTCCATTTCATCTTATTTTACATATCATTTGGGGCATTTAACATTATTTGCATCACTGGTCAATAACAAAAAATCCTTTGGAAAATGCAGTGCCTTCATGGTCATAAAGTGTAGATGCATTGTGCATCACAGGCCATTAATCAAAACTATTTTTAGACTCAAAAATCAATATGATAATGTAGCTGGCTGTTTGGCCAAAAGCTGGTGCTTATAGAGAGCTAGTGTTGGGCTCCTGTCCAATCAACTCTTCATCTGAAACTCTGAGGAACACTGCTGGCTAATTCCAGCTGATTCACTGATGAAGCAGCTATTCTCCTGTTCCCAGCCTCATTACATCTTTAAACCTTAGTTTTTCCTGGAATTGAGTTTAGCTTGTTTACCTCAAACCACTGAAGGATTGGGGACAAGGCTCTGCTTGGTTCACATCCTCCTTAGTTTTATATCTCTCTTTCGTTTCAACTTGATATTTCCTCTCTCTTGTCACTATACTAACAAGCACTCTCACACCTTGAAATACACTCTGTCTCCTCTACATGCACAAACACCATCTTTCACACGCTCTCCTCATGCCTGTTGTTCTCACTCATCCAAGGATACACTTGGGGTCTGTTGAATGTGATGTGAAGAGAGCTGGAAATAGATTGCTTCTCTCTGATCGGGTTTGGTCTCTTACAGATGTTGGGCCAATATTCCAGCTGTGGTAGGGAGGTATGTGCGTGTGTGTGTCCTCCCCTTAGAGCCTTTGAGTCAGCTTTCCTTTGTTTGTTGTTAATTGCTTAGAAATGAACAGGCTGCATTTGGGAGAGTAACATCCTTCAAAGGTCACTGACAATGAAAAGTGCAGACTCGTTACGCTGCTGCAAGGGCTTCTGGGTATTTGTTACGCTCGCAAGAGCCTGGTTAATCTGTTTATAGTGTGTGTGTGTGTGTGTGTGTGTATGTGTGTGTGCCTGTGCCTAAATGCATTTGCGTGTTAAACCTTTGTTATCTAAACTTCTTTCTTTCTTTCCCCCCTCTGTCCGCAGAAACCTATGAGGACTTTGATTCACGCGTCATTGAGGTTAGTGTCACTTGTCACTTACTGAACAAACAAAGCACTACACTACGACTTTTTCAGAAAGGTCGACTAACAGTTATGTTGAAATTGCTTGGAAAATTAAGAAGGCGACTGGATTGTCAATAAAACAGTATGATGCCTTGTACATCATGTTACACTGTCATCAAATTAGCATAGTTTTCATTGAAGGAATACATTTTTGACAGTTTAGATTGTTGGACTTAATTTTAATTACCATTTTATTACCCCAGTACTCTAAGTTAAGAGTAGTTTCAGCTCATTAGCTAGTTGCATCCATCCCTTTGCTGTTCATTATGTTGCTATTTGTTTAGTCATTGTGCTTTTTAATGGTGACAGAAAATTTGCTCTTGAGACATTTATGATTCTGGAAAAAAAACTTACAGCTGTAGTGATAACCCTCCAAAAATGGGGAAAGCCAGGAAATTCCAGTGTATTTTATGTTTTATGTGTCATTTTCTAAATAAATCTGACTGTACATTAAAATGTTGCAGAAAGCCTCGAAGGGAGCAAACAGTTTTCAAGAATCTCAAAATAGTGGAAAATCCAGTGTGGCGTGTACACATGGATGGTGTTGGGGGCAAATTTGCTGAGCAAGGATAGCTCCACTTGAGAACTAAGCAGCAGCATTTGAGCACTTGTACTGCTTTAGCACTCCCTGAGGTCAAATAGTGTAATTTCTAGGTCACGTTTGCTTCCGTGTTTGAAACAAAGCCAACGATTAACCCTAAAGCGACGCTGTTCATTTAAGAGTTGGATAGAGTTGGAAGAGTTTATTCAGAATTTGCTACAGTAAGCGGCTCATTAGATCTGAAAATAAACTCGCACGTTTAACCCTTTAAACCATGAAACCCTGTGCCATTCATTCGTTTCACTAAGCAATCCAGTTTCTAGTATTCCTTAAACTGCTCAGCATTAACAATTTTTTGCTGTTGATGTCAGGAATATTTTAATTGGAAGAATGCTGTATGTATGGAAAAATGTAGCAACTACATTTTTTCAGATAACAGTATGCTGGATAAAAATTAAAGAGGAAAACTGGGTCATTTCAGTTTGACCTGATACTGTTATAATGACAAAGAAGGGACTTACTGTCACACTAACTGGATGGCACTACGGCTGGATGTCAGGTTCAGATCAGAGAAGCATTGTCTTTGAAATTGGAGGGTTTTGATGGCAATTTCTCCACAAATGAATATCTTTGAGGGTCCTGATAATGAGGAATTACACTTTGTGCAGTCATGAATTAGACTGTACAAGCTGAACAGGTCATGGAAAAATGTAAGATTAGCACTATTTCGTGTCATTTGTCCCAAGATAAGAGAACTGAATGAAATTATGGTACCCTCAGCTCCCTTGCTATTGCTGGTATGAGTTTTCCATGCCAAATTTCCAACTTGGGAAGTCAGAAGATCCCATAAACCCACACTTTCCCTTAGTCTATGGATGCTTTGGCCATGGCTTGGGAGAGACTTCCTGAAGCCGATGGAAGCCAGAAAAGTGTTATAATGTTTCCATCCTGCTCAACCGTTAAATAGTGTAGTGTTGTGCACTTTGAGCAGGTGGCTAGAGATGCATCAACCCACCTTTATCGATTCCGATAGCTTGGCTGAGTATTGATCCAGTGTGAAATTAATAAGCTGTATTCCTCATTGTGAGGAAGATGCTGGGAATCATTCCTTTATTCATTCCTTTATGTCTTAAGTGTTTCATTTCAGCTCAGTGTGAGTCATTACTGCACAGCGTACTACTGTCATGGGCTAGTTTCTCATTCTCCATTATACTGTGGGTTCACATCCTCATACATGAAAAATGGAGCAAATGAGACACTGGTGATGTGAAGATAACGGTAATTGAGTTGACAAAACTAGTTATGTTAACACGGGTCAATAAAAGCTTACCAACAAGCGTTAAACTTAACGTAACATAACGAGAGGGGAGAAGCAGTCTCTCTGTTGCAACTTTTGGTTGTTTCACCTCACACAAACTACTGAAAGACAGAAAACATGGTGGCACAAGCACAAACTGCTGACTGTAGCTGAGAGTACCTGTTTCACTGCTCCTGACGAGTGGTGTAGTAAACACAGAACAACATAGAGTTAAGTAGATTACATCGTCCCATTGTCAGTGATGCTTGAAATATAGTTTTGTGTCACTATCGGACAGATAGTTGATCCAAATATCGGACTGGTGCATCTTTAAAAATGACTGTGATTATTAATTACCTTGCTGACTAGTTTGTAAACATAAAGTATATCAGTCTCCACTGTATTTTTAAAATGTGATTGTATAGGGTATAACATAATTCAAAATTTCAGAAATGGAAAAAAAAAAGATGTGGATCATTATTGATACTTAAATCTGAATACTTCAATGTCGTAAAGAAAATATGGGATAATACCACTTGTAAATGATAGGAAACAGATATAAGGGTTAAAATAAAAATCCTGTGCATTTGGTAGTTCTTAAGTGACACTTGGTACTGTAGTTGTGTGTGCTTCAGAATAAAGAAAAATAGTATTTTGAAGGCAGGAAAAACTCTCACTGGATTTCATTAAACTAAAGAAGAGCTAAGCTGTAAAAAATACCAAAATTCAATTCCACATATTGTTGTGCTTAACTAAAAAAGTGTTAAATACAACCCTGCTCTGTGTGTGTGTGTGTGTGTGTGTGTGTGTGTGTGTGTGTGTGTGTGTGTGTGTGTGTGTGTGTGTGTGTGTGTGAGTGAGAGAGAGAGAGAGGGAGAGAGAGAGAAGCTACATTGTATGGACAGTTCATTTAGATTCTGTCTTGGTCATCCTGGAATTTACCTTAATTCAATTAGCGCTAATGGACCCCACTGAACTAATGGGGGTAATCCTACAAGGTCACATACACAGGAAGACCCAAATCTGCGGGAGGAGGGGGGGTGCACCCACACATGTAATGTCTGATTTTCATTCAGCAGCAATTTGTCTATACCTTAAATACAGAGTTAATTTATGCACATATGTATGTTTTTTTTTTTTAATGCAATCATTTCCACAAATGTGGAGTCCACATATGTCTATTCCATACACCCACATTATTAGGCATTATATGTGTGTGTCTCATTGATAGTCTTCCCCAGAACTCCTGCCTGCATAAATAAGAGTGGTGTCACAGACATTAGGCTTCCCCCTGGAAACCGATGGACGCTTTTATGGTGCCATCGCCTTCTATAAATATACCCTCTGTATGTGTGTGTGAGAGTGTGTGTGTGAGAGTGTGTGTGAGTGTGCACCACTATAAATCCAAGCCTAATGAAATGAAAAAGGCTTACTGGAATAAAAGGCTTGTCTCCCAAGGACGATCATGCTGGCATGCCATTAGTGAACACATCCAGCAGGAGGGGAGGGAAGAGGAGGGAGGGAGAAAAAGAGAAGGAGTTAGTGGTGGAGGAAAAGTTATGAAAGTTATCTTGGAAGTCAAAAGGTGAGAAGAGGCGAAACAAAAAGGCAAGACGGGTTCAAGCTTCTGTGTATCATTAATAATAAATCATTAAATGTAGATAAAAATATAATACATTATTATGTAATGGTGAAATAATATAATCAAGCAAATAGTTGAAAAAATATGTGTGTGTATTATTGTATCTAGTGTATGCTCCTGAAATTATATCTAACAATACTTGGGACAACTCATCCAGTGTTACTAGACTAGACATTATTAAAACTATTGATTTTTAGATCTGAAAACGTAAAAAAAAAAAAAAAAAACATTTTATTTTAACAATAGAATCCAGAATTGGCAAATTATTATTATACATTATACATTTTTATATTTTGTACATTCCACACATATCCTTTCATTGTTCCTTAAGTAGCATTAAGGTTACTTAAATCTACTTATTCCTCACTGTCTGACTGTATCAGCTTGTTGCAGCTCTTTTACATTGAATCTATATGATTCATGCTACAGGAAATACTTGGGGATCATGTCTCCTTCAATAACTGCTAAGTTATATCTTTGTAGTGGACGCTTTCTCTGACACACATGCACACGCTGTCTATTTTGGATGGGACTTATTCATTTTATGTACATTTTACCAGTATTCATGCTGACATATTTTCAGAACTGCATTAAAATGTAAAACTTTTTTTGACTCAGTGCAGTGTGCTCATTTGTAACAACTGGCAGAACTTATTCTTCTTATGAGGTTAAATCTTTACTGTGGTCATGAATATGACAAGACTTTTTTTTCCCATCTTAACAGTTTTCAGTACATGATGCTTACAGTCAGTAAAAAAAAACAAGCCTTAAAATATGTGCAACAAAATTCATCCGCTGTACCAACTTAAATGTTAATTCTTCAGTTTAGCTTTTAGTTTAGTTTATGTCCACGTTAAAGATGACCAGAAATGCTTTATTAATCCCATGAGTTGAGAAATTACTGAAATTACATTACTACGAGCATAAGTAAAAGTTGCACCTTTTGAAATGTGTTGCTTGCAGGGGTAAAGCACAACTTTTACTTTGAAGGTGAATGGTCTCCGTTTCTGGTTTGCGTTGCACTTTTTCAAGTTTAACCAGTGCTCGGTGAGTAGTTGGCAAGTGTTTGCAGACAAGTCAGCCACTACTGTGCACATTATGGGCGACGGCAGCAATCTGCTAGCAAAGCAAGATTTGACAAGGTTTGCTAGGAAGGTTTTTGGTGCAACACCCTCTTTGCGACCCATTTCGCTAGCGACTGCCAGCAGCCTCTAGTAACCAGTTGTCAACCAATCAGGGAATACATACTTTTCCCTGGGGGGTGGGGGTGATACTTTTCATTGTTTTAGTTTGATAACTTATTAAGTGCAACAAAAATATGGTATTAATGTTGTGGAAATGAAAAGTTAAATACCAGTTAAATACCAAGTAATCATAAATAGCCCACTGGAGAGTGGTCACACATGGCAAAAGATTTTGATTTCCACCTATTACTAATGTCGAGGCTAGTATATTAGACATTACTATAGATTATTCTATAGTAATGACTGTCTCACCTTCATTATCAGGTCCAAATATTTTTTGCAGCTCCATACAGATTTTGGGGGGCAAAAACTGGTCAAAAATGGCTCTTTTGATAGTAACAGTTGCCTGCCCCTGTGTTAAGTGAATGTAGTGACAAATCATCATTGAACTGTTCCCTGACTTTACCGCTCCCCACAGCTCTACAGACTTTTAGCCTCTTTCAGGTTTGGTTTTCCAGCCCAGAACTCTGTTATTATTCAGTCTGTCCACCCTGATCAGACTTGTTTCCAGCAACAGCCTGCAGCTCTTATGTTAAGGCTGGAAAGTTAATTGAATTCAATTTTCAGTAATAATTTTTGGTTTACAAAAATTTCAGAGTAATCAAGATAAAAAGATTATCTAGTGCACCCCATTCCAGCTGTGTGCTTTCACCCATCCATAAAAGACCAAACTTACCCACCTTCCCAAGCAGTCAAAAATAATAATTTATGCAGATATACAGAGAATTATCACATGGAAAATGTGCACCAAAATGCATCTAAATCATCTAATCCAATACAATTGTATTACAAATTACAGCTTCAACAATTTCCATTAAGTTAAAGCACACATCTCTGGCATACTCAGTGCGATGAAGAAGAGAGCGAGGGATGACGGAGAGCTGAGGTAACTGAAAAGAATGTGAGGAGAGTCAGAGCAACGTAGACAGAAGTGATGTTCATGGCCTCTCTCCAGGTACAGCAGACACTTGGACAAGACTCAGTGATTTCATTAACAGAGATGGAGCATTGTCAGTGTCAGAACAGGGTTTCTTTTTTTTTTTTTTTTGCTTTTTACTTCTAAAATTA
>VUQI01027622.1:3372-13947 GCA_015106735.1 Paratilapia polleni
ATATGTGTGTGTATATATATATATATATATATATATATATATATATATATATATATATATATATATATATATATATATATATATATATATATATATATATATATATATATATATATATAGATAGATAGATAGATAGATACTTAGATATATGTAAATACTTGAGCCAAAAACCAAGGATTGGGTCTCCGGCACAGACAGAGCAATATAGTGTACGCAGTTAAATGCCAAGAGGATTGCCAGGAATTATACACTGGTGAAACCAAACAACTGCTGGCTAAGCAGATGGCACAACACAAACGAGCTACCTCGTCAGGACAGGATTCTGCAGTCTGTTCATACCTACAGTGTCACTCTGTAATGTCCACTCTTTCAACAGTGAAGATGTGCACATCCTGGACAGGGAGGAGGCCATTCAACTAAAGGTGAATAACTTTGGATTGGGGTGAAGTGGAAAGACTGTTTTTCCTGGTCTGCAGATCTAAGCATGTTCAGGTTAAATTTCTATACTTTTGCCTGGGCTGTTTCTAACAAACACCACTTAAGCTGGCATCATGTATTTATTTATATTCCTGATGCTCGTTCACTGCAACCCAGGACTAGATGAACTCAAAAGAGAGAATCTGGACGGTGAACTCATCTTATACTCCAGACGACTCAACATTTTCAACAAGAATCCATGAAGGTTATCATCAGTTAATCAGCCCATTTCATCCAATGAAGACTTCTTTGTATCTTCAGATTCAAATGGTGTTAATTGGCTATTTTACTGTTTGAGAGGACTCTTTATTTCAGTTTTTAGGTAATGACAGGTGTGACAAATCATTATGTGTCAAACAAAAGTTGCGAGGCTTGGTTATGCTTTTATTGATGCTATCTGGAAATGTTCAGCCCAATGCTGGGCCCACTACCTCTATGCAATGTTTATCTGCTCCCTCTGATTTTAAAATCGAACAGCTTCGGCTACGTTTCTGCTTGTAATTCATTATGGTGATACACTGTATATGCATGCTTCCTGTTCAGTTCTAAAGAGTCTTGATTCAGTGCATCTCTACGTTTTGTTATAAATGCAAAGTCTCTGACTCACCACTGCATTCTTTATGATTTTGTGGGTTGGCCATCACTGACCACTCACAGCAAACAGCACTGGTATTTTTTTCCTCTATAAAGCCATTCTAGGTAGACTTCCAGTTTACCTCTGTACCCTTCTCTGTTGCAGTACCAACAGTTACCACCTACGCTCCTCTAAATCATTGGTTTTTGGTCTACCTAGAGTTCTGACAGATCTGGGGAAAACAGCATTTTTTTTCACTATGCACCTTGGACATGGAATAATTTACAGAAAGACCTAAATTTAAACATGTCTATATCTGCTGGTGAATTTAAAAGCATAATGAATAATACAGCGAAGAAGATCATTGGATGTTTCTTTTGAGAAGCCACTAATGTTTTCATGTTATGGGTATTTTTATATTGTGGATTATGATGTGGATTTTGTATTTTATGTTGTATTTGTAGCATGTTTGAGATGTTTTAGGTTGTGTGGCTGCTACCTTGGCCAGGCGTCTCTTGTAAAAGAGACTGTGATCTCAATGGGACTTCCTGGCAAAGTAAAGGTAATAATAATAATTTATGTAAAAAGGAAACGGCCATCTCAGAACTGAGGAGGGGGCCTAAGAGTACATCTCTCACTATCTTACAATGCTGTGATTGAAGCCATTCCTCAGTTCTCGGTGAATAGTACACATGGCCATTGTGATTAATGCTCATGACAGTTTACATATCAACAATCATGAAACTGATCTTGTGGCTCATTGTTATGCAGTGCTGCTTATCATTACGCAACTGTGCTTGGGGGAATCTGGAGTCAGACTGAAGGAGTCACTTGGATGAATGATGAAACGTTTCTCCCACTGGAAACGTTGCGTCCGGATGAAATGAAATTTCTTTACCTGGAATACTGAGCATGCATCAAGACATGATTCTCAAGGTTTAATGTTTACTTTTCTCCTAGAAAAGAAATGTGAGAAACTGAAAAAATAAATAACAAAACTGACAAGTGACGCAAATCATCATGTAAATTACAGCTTCTTTTCCATCATGTATCTTAACCTTCTAACAAGCCAATATGTTTACACAAGGGAACTATGAATGTTACACTAATCCGAACACGCCTTCCACCTCTCCTCTTCCTTTGTCTTCGGCCAACAGTAGCACAGTTTTCACTGGCACCCTGTTGGTCGACAGGACCAGAGGTGGTCGTTGTTAACCTGGGCCCTGACCGATCAGATATGGAAATCTCATTCTTGATGATCCGCATGTTTGATTTGGCAAAGACTTTACGCCAGACGCCCTTCCTGATGCAACCTTCCCCATCTACGAGGGCTTGGGAACCCAGGAAAAATGGGTTGGGTTGAATGTTACACTAATAAAATCTGGGGGAAAAAAGTGCTCTATAAATAAAAACAACTAGGTTTATTTAAATGATCAGGCTATTGTAACTCAGTTTGGTTATGTCCTCATGTTCGGCATTGCTGTATTGGCAGCTTTTAGGTTTACTGTTATTAATTTTGCTTCAGAGATAATGAAAGCTGTAATAAAGGCAAGATTTAAAGTAGTATTATTTCTCCAGCAGAAAATAAGTGGACAGCAGGTTGGGAAACTGAATACATTAATATCACTTCACTCTGTCATTGGTAAGCTATATTCTTTTTTTAACCTGTGTATTCAGTGATGTTTTTCCACCAGGTTGCCCATATTTATTTAGCCTGCATAAAACAACATGGGAAGAACATATGAGGGTTTTTTTTCTAGTTGATTTTTGTGATGGCAGATCCATGCTAACAACATCGGCTATCAAACTAAATAGTCTAGTGTAATTGCAGTTCTCTGAGCACTGTGGTTCTTTTTTCCTGAGTCTTTATGAATTCTTCTTCACATCTTTACTTGAACTCATGACATTTCTCATCAAGGTCAAGGAAAAATTCATTAAGAAAAGACATAGGAAGTAATTTTTTGGCTATTCAACTGTAGCCTTACTCTTCATATAGGGATATCTTTGAGTAAACTAATTTTAGTACTGCAGACTCTCCAGAATGAGTAGTGGGGATGACTCATGGAGAGTGGTAACATACAGTTGTGTTTGCCCCCTACATGTTTGAAAGATCACAATGTCAAATCAAAGTTAGGGTGACAGGCTATTAATGTTGCCAGTATCTTCATTTGACTTTCTCTCTGATCTGTCTTCTTCTTCTTTATCAAAGGATGAAGAACTAAAAGAATGAATGAGGGTTGGGTTTTCTGGGTTGGTTTTTTTTGGAGATTTCCAGTCTGACACAGCACTCCAGATAGCGAGTCTCAACTCTCCCAGGACTGTGCTGCCTGCCTGGGAGCAATAACAGCAGAAAACTAACTTGTTAAAAGTCTGGGCCATCACTCAGCCGCTCTGATAGACAAAATCCATCTACAGTAAATACCAAGGGCACTGCAAAATGACAAAAAAAAAAAAAAAAAAATGGTGGAAAAAAACTGCATATGGCTGACAGATACTTACATTTCTTTCAGTTTCTCTAAACTAAAATGTCTGTAGGTTGGACTGCTTATGAACCACAGCCCTGACTGTATATGTATGTGGAAATTACATTTACATACTTTCAAACAGCTCTTTTTTTTTCTTTTTTTTTAACTGCTTGTGTGCAGTTATTTTCATTTTATTGAAGATATATAATGTTTCCATCTGCCAGGACCCAGTCACACCAACATTTATTATATTTGTAGATTTTTGCAGAATCAACACAGTTTCCTTTGCAGACATGTTTTGCTAAGAAATAAATTTAGTTAAGTTCCTACAGTTGTTTCAGTCAGCTAGCATAATGGCAAAGAGAATGGCTTTACATCTGCATTATTTTGTGCTGGAGCGTTATAAGTCTTTCAGCTGCTAAGGAGCTCTACTCCATATTTTAAAGACAGACCAGCAAGCTGCACAGCAGTGGTGGGTGAGGCCTGTTGAGGAGGAGAAGTGTTTTCTTCTACAGCTAGCTTTTAGTTAAAGCTGTCACTCTGAGGGAAATAATTGAGATTGTTGCTGGTTATGTGGTGATGCTGTCAATATCAACTCGCTATGCAATGAGGTGCAGTGATAGACTCAGAGGTAAATGTGCCATAGGCTATACAACCTCTGGACAGATAGACTAACCAACATGCAATAGACAAATGTAACTGCATTTAACTAGCAAGTTACTTTTCTCAGTAGGAAATGCTGTAATATAATTGATTACTTTGGTGACAGTAACGAATTACTTTTAATGCAATGCTGCCCAGCACTGTTCTTCAGTTAAATTATTAAGCACATTCAATTGAATTTCACAAGACTCCACGTGAGCATGCACATCACAGCTTCCTTGATAGGCCTTCAACATTGTTGCCATAGTTTGAAAGTTTAAAGGAGGAGAAGTTAGAGGGTAAGGTAACATGCAAGACTGGTTTTAAAAAAATTAATAAAAAATAACTCACACAAAAGGCAGATTAACTCCACAAAAGGGTTAGTTATTTAGTTTAAATCAGCTGTGAAGAACACACAAATGTCCTTGTTAGGTAAATTTATGTCTGCTCTGCTTTCAGTTTCATAAGGCTGTTCCTCTCAAACACTCACAGCTGACAGATCTCATTTTGTACCCCAATCAAGGTAATAGCGCACACCTGGTGGAGAGTATGGTCAACCTGGGAGGGACATGGTAGAGATGGGACATAGACTTGTATTATAAACACTGTATTTATTTTTTTTTCAAGACTAAACTGAAATAAATTCTATTGTTGGTCATGCTTTTATTTGTTATAGCTTTTGTCTCTTCTCTATGCAGGAGTGTGGAGGGTGGAGTCAGGTCATCAGGTGGATTCAGCACACCTGGTCTGACCCAGCACAACTTTTTCAGTTGCTCCATGGAACACAATAATGGAGCACAGACACCCTCGACCTCGCTTATAGTTGTTCTTCCATGTTTTTACAGTAATATTAAAGATTTCTTGTTTCTGATTCCTGAATTCATTGTGATTCTGGTTTTGTACCTGTGAGAACAATGAGGAACAAACAGAACTGATATGTGCCGCTGCAGTTATGAAGTCTCCCTGCAGTGTATTATTTTTTTCTTCCCAGACTGACCCTACCTCAGCTAAGGTTTTTATCTGTATTCCATTGTTGACAGATACTTCAATATGCTTCACATAACGCATGAAGGACTTCGAATAAGACATACAAGCACAGGATAAAAGTATAAAAATACATTTTACAAAAGATTTAATCACTAAAAGAAATAACCTGGGATTCATGAATGTAAGCTAGACCAAGTCCCCTGACTGTCTATTGGCTGTCTGCTGACAGTAGATTCAATAGTTTTACTTCACAGTCAAATCACAACTTGCAGGAGTAACTTTGGACTTTCATCAAAGCTATTCTGGGAAAATTATAAGCAGAAACTTATTTTAATTGAAACACTGAAAAGCTATTATAAGTTAAATAACCTCCCTACGTAAGTAGGTTCGGCCCCGAGCCATCGTTTGGTAGGGGGCTCCTTGGGGCTCAGTGGCTCCTCCAGCAGCAGGACGGACATGGAGCTCATCCAGCTCCATCGCTGCACTAATCCACCATTCTTCCACTGAATGGAGCATTACCATAAACGCTTGGCAGCCGGAGGAGGCATTGTATTCCAGAAAATCTGTGAGCCTCTCAAATGTGCATTGTTGAAATTCACCTGTTGCCTGGGAGATGAGAATGGCCCATTCCCTGCGGTCAGGTCCATTATGTAATATACTGGACTTTGGGCTCTTAAAACTCGTCCTGCCTGACTGGACGCGCCTCCGGGGCTGTCACTAAACCATGAAGATGAGCTGTGCCAGAAAACCCGGGGCCGCCCTGCGTCGGGCTGTTTGGTTTAATTGAATTGTTGTTGCTTGTGGGCGGCTCACAAATGAGTGAGCTTTGTAATATTTCAATTGTCTAATTTAAATGCTTCGACTGGTTTGGATTTTGCTGCTGAGAGAGTTGACCACACAAGTTACTTTCACATCCAACACCTGTTTGTGCAACACTGAAAATGACATTATCCATAAACCAATGGGAAAAGGATTTGATGTCAGTCTCTTGAAAGGTGTATTATCTTAAAAGTCTTCAAAAAAACTGTAAATAGAAAGAAATATGAAACTTTTTAAACTGTATTAAAATCTATGAAACCTTTTTTTTCATTACCTAATGCCACATAAGGCAATAACGTAAAAGAGATGTGTTTGGTTGATGTCAGTGTAGCTAGCGCACATTTTACAAGGTCAGCAAAGCATTTTCTAAGGCTACTGTATATAAACTGTTTGAGATGGTTTCCAAATGCTTTTTGCTGGTTTCTAAGTTTAAAAAAAGAAAGGGGGGGGACTAATCTTGAAACTATAAAATTCATTTGCATTCAAAAAGCAGCAGAGCAGTTCTTTTGCTTCACCGAAGATCATGAATTCAAACTTTGAGACTAATGAGAAAAGGAGTGGGACTGAATCTCATCTGTATCGTTGAAACCCAAAGTCTTTACTTCAAAACTCTAATATAAGATGAGAGGGGCTAAAGCAGGGGAGAGTTTTGTTCTGGAAAGAAGCTCGAGTGTCTCTAAAGTGTCAGGGGCCACACTTTTCTGTTAAAGTGTTGCATCAAATAATCCGTTTCACTCCTTTCATGTGTCTGCTCTGGAAGGAGAAGAGACGAAACAGGAAGTCAGGGATAAATCAGGGCTCATTCTCTCTGTGGTATATGTCTGCATCCGCCTGCGAGATGAAATCCTTTTTATCACAATTTAGGGGCCAAGCAGTGCAGTTACGAGAATTATAGCAGCACTTCATGTAGACCTGTCGTTACTCAAAAGCGCCGGGACAGCCTCCAAGTAGGTCCATCTTTTATACGCAGAGGGGAAATTGCATATTGATTGCAATCTGTGTCCGTGTTTGTGAGTGTGTGTTTGCTAGCAAGTGTGTAGACATGTTTGTTTGTACGTGTGTGAGAGAGGGCAAGTTGGTAGTTTAGATGACAAGCCAAAAAAAAAAGAGAGTGTGAAAGAGCAAGAGGAAGGAGGAGGAACTGACAGGAAAAAAAATGAAAGGGAAGGAGATAAACTTTTGTACACAGGGATGCAAATTTGAATGACTTTAGCACTGACTAAAATGACAGAAGTAAAGGGAGAGGTAAAAATATAAAGCTTGCTGTCTTTCCTGAGCTGGATGATGTCATCAGGAGGGCGGGGCCAAGGACAAATTACCAGAAACAGGAAGATAAATATATGCTGGGAAAAGCCCAGGGAGTGTTTTGCAGTGAGGTTAACCAGATGAAGAATGAGTCATGTCAGTTATGATGACACTACCTTGGATAAAACAACTAATTGTCTTAGTTGATGCATTTGTTACTTCTAGACTGGAATAATGTAATTCCTCATCAGGAAAGATCCCTGAAAGTTGGGGTTAGGGTTTAACCTAAAATCAGGCAGCAAGAGTGCTAACAGGGACTAGAAAGAGAGATCATATTTCTCCCATATTAGCTTCTCTTTATTTCCTGCTTGTTAAGCCAGCAATGCTTCTACTCACATAGAAAGTGTCATGAAGGGCAGAAAGTGGACCCAAATGCAGACTCTGAGACAAACTTGGTAAACAAAAAAAACTAACACTAGAACTTAGATGCAACAAGAACCAAAGGCATATACAAGATACAAGAGTGCAAATAAAAATCGAAACCTCATAACATAAGAATCAGAAACTTCCAACGCCAAAATAAAAAACAGAAACACAAATTCAGATGTTCACTCAGAACTGAAATGTACAAAAACCCAGGGACCATGACCCAAACACCAACGATCAGGCCCCATCATGTTTCAAAGATCTCGTAGTATCATATCATCCCAATAGGACACTTCTCTCTCAGAGTGCAGGGTTACTTGGAGTTCCTAGAGTTTCTAAAAGTAGAATGGGAATATTAAAAGTCAATATTTGGTTTGACCACCTTTAACCTTCAACACCGCCTGCATTCTCTCAGGCAGTTTTCTCGTAATTTCTTTAAGTAGTCTGCAGCCCCAAACCATGACAGAGCCTCCACTGCGTTTCACAAATGGCTGTAGACACTCACTGTTGCACCTCTCTCCTGACCTCCTATTGACAACGATTTGAACCAAAACTTTCAAATTTGGATACAAGCAAATCAAACCTTAGTTAGAAGTTAACTTTCCTGTCAACAAACAACAAAATTATTATAACTTTTACTATTTTATGGCATGAACGGTATCCTTTAATCTGAAGTCTTGGCCAATAAGAGTATTACCGCACCTCAGATTCAGCTTCTCTCATGTGATAACCATCAGCATTGGTTGTTATGTGGATAAACGAATACTCGAAGAAAGTTAATTGATTTGCGGATCTTCAACTGATGTTTCAAAGCTTCAGCTTTCAAAGGGCCACCACACTGCAAACTGTGCTGCATCTCTTTTCAAGAGTTAATGCCAAAAAGGTTTTTTGCCTCACGAAGGGAATCCACTGATCACAGTGATCACACTGAAATAAAACTGATTGTCACCTGAAATGTAGCTGTTATAAATGCATCTGTGACTGGACACTGAGGGTGAGAGACTATGAGTGGCACAAAGAGAGAGAGAGAGAGAGAGAGAAATGAACAGGGAGGATGGTTGATGGAGTGATGGAGAGATGGAGTGGTTTGAGGGGGTGGAAGAGTGGAGGAGTCTGTTTTCACTCTAATCTGTTTACTTTGCAATTTGTGTTTTCAGAGCGAGTCCATTCATTCTGCTTAACTTGACACTTCACTCACCAACAGGAAGAGTGTGTGTGTGTGTGTGTGTGTGTGTGTGTGTGTGCGTGTAAGAGATGGAGAGAGAGAGAGGAATCTCATTTAAACCTCCCTTTTATTGAGATGTGTTTGCCTGCATTTAAATAAGTGTGTGTGTGTGTGTGTGTGTGTGTGGGGCAGACATCACATTTACGTCGTGTCTTTTTGTGATTGCATATGCCTGTGTGTGTGTGTGTTTGTGTGTGTCATGTGAGCATCCATTAGCTGAGCACGGTTGGACTGTAATTATTCAGCAGTGAAGCCATTAGCTAAGGCAACAAACAACAGGCCGTCCTTTGTATTATACTTCCTGTGTCTATATTCCAAATTATTCACTCATCAATGCTCAATACTCATTATGAGGGTAATTACTATTCTATAGTGTAGAATATACTACTGTACATAGTGTGTCAAACAGAAAATTAAGGTGTGTATGTGTTTGTACAGTGTATAGCCACTGTTATGTCAGAGTAATTAGCTCGCTTTTTTTATGCTCCAATGACAGATGAGACTAATATACAGGATAATTGATACGTGCATTTACACTATGCTGGCAAAATGGGGGGGGGGGGACAGGAAATCCTACCATTAGACCCTTATTACAACTACTAAAAATGGCTGACTATCTTTTAGCAGTGCTCAATTAGCTGGTATTTTTTTCATTACTTTTGTGTTATTTATCTTTTTAAAATTGAGTTGTTTTTTTTTAACTTACAAAAAAACTGGAGTGTTAGCTAAGACTTTAATTAAAATAATAATGTTCATATGGTCAGGTTAACTTTCTAACCTAACCCAAAAGCCTAAACAATCCATTTGTGTCTACACTGATTGCAGCTTTTAATTTTAAATGATTTTAAATGTTTTTTTTATTTTTCTGTTCATAACTTTATTATTAGCTTTATTTTATATTAGGTATTATTAACTCTGTCTCTCTCCTATAGGTGTGTCTTTTGTCCTGTCTCCCTCTGCTCTCTTCTGTTTCCCCTCATCCCCAACCGGTCGCGGCAGCCATCTGCCATCGTTTTGGGTAAACGACTGGACTTTTCACAAGCCAAACAATGGATCAGTTAACCACGTTGTAATAAAAATTGACACTAGTTGCAGTCCTTTAAAAAAAAAAAAAAATCAACCTCTAAATGTATCAACCACAAATAAAGGATATGAGTATCACCACTCCCAGTACTGAGTTAGAGCCCAGACATATGAGGGCACATAAGGAACATAAACCACATCTCAACCAATGCAAACAGTCCTGTGAAAAACACAGTTTTCATTGGACTCTCTTCAGTCCTGTGAAAAACTAAGTACACCCCATGATTCAGTAACTTGTAGAACCACCTTGAGCAGCAATAACTTGCAGTAATGGTTTATCTGTGTGACTTTATCAGTCTCTCGCACTGTTGTGGAGGAATTTTGGCCCGCTCTTCTTTACAGCGTTGCTTCAGTTCATTGAGGTTTGTGGGTATTCGTCTATGCACAGCTCTTGTAAGGTCCCACACAGCATTTCAGTCAGGTTGAAGTCTAGACTTTGACTGGGCCATTGAAACAGCTTGATTCTTTTCTTTTTCAGCCATTCTGTTGTAGATTTGCTGTGTGGGATCATTGTCCTGTTGCATGACCCAGTTTCAGTCAAGCTTTAGCTGTCAGACAGATGGCCTCACATTTGACTCTAGAATACTTTGGTATACAGAAGTGTTCATAGTCGACTCTGGTCTCGTCTGTCC
>VUQI01027623.1:0-10973 GCA_015106735.1 Paratilapia polleni
ACATAGGGTTTCTATTTTTTTTTTCATTCTTCTTTTTTTGCTACCACATGTCTCTCTTGTTTTTCCTTCTCTACTTCAATTTTATATTTACTCATAAGAACCCTCCATCTTATTCTGGCTCCTTCTTTCTCACCCCTGAACCACATGGCCAGTCATTGTTGGTGGTGCACTGTACTGTGATGCATGGACTTCGGTGGATCGTTTGTATGGTGTCACAGAGCGATTGATTCTGGTGGTGGTGGAGGGGGGAGGCTGGGAGAGGGGAGGCGGGCAGAGGGCGGTGGCCAGGCCCCCCACGGCCTGCTGGGAGAAGGAGCTGAAGCCAGGCGCTGAGCTGGAGGGCGGTACTGAGGGTCACAACACATTGTTCTCCCCTCTCAACCCGTCTGGAACCTGTCACACACTTGTAATGGATGGTGAAAGAAAGACTTTGAAGAAAAGAAAAGGGGAAGAAGTGAAAAAAGAACAGTTAGAGGTATTTTTGGATTTTTTCCTGTGATTTTGACAAATGAAGGATCAATCAAGCCCTCGGCCTTTTTAAGAAAAAAAAAAGATAGCTGTGCATTTGTTTTCAACAGCTCAAAAAAGGGTGAAGAAATAATATTGCTGAATCCTCCTTTGTTGGATATGTGTTTACTTTCTGTACAAGTAGTTAATGACTTTTTAAACAAGCTATTCTAAATCAAATCTACAATAATAATTCAAACTATACAAAACAAATCCTGTGCATTTTATTAATATTAATCCTTGTACAAACGGGGGCATACATAAGTTTTCAGACTCCAGCTGTTGGTGTCCATTTGTTTGTTTGGTAATCCTTAAGATGCATGAATTTCCTGGAGATTTCCTGCAACTATAATTTGTAGTTTGTTCTACAAAGGCACAGTGTAATTTTAAACGTTGACATTTCTGCTGTTTGACACGTGATAGCCGTCTGTCGACCTACAACCTTTCTTACACAACATGACCACATTCAGGTGATCCTTTTGTTGCCGTCACATTGCTTTTTAGAGCCTTAATGCATTGACTTTTCCACAACATAGTTACTGAATGAAAATGTTTTGGAAGACAGCTCTCAAATATTAGATGTCTGAACATAAAAATCACAACCCTGTTCCCACAGAGGATCATTTGTATCTGAATTATGTTCGTTTTTACAACTCATACAGTGTTATTTTATTCTCATCTTTTACAATATATGGGCATGGCAGCTACAGTATGGGTGAGGCTTGTAGCAACTAATCTATGGTTGCTCATCACACATTGCTTTGTCACTAATGGTTGGTTGCTAGTGGACATTCCAGGCTGTTGTTGCCTAGGTAACCCTCTGATGTATTTACAACCAGGTCATATGTCAATCAATGATATCCTGTGCGCTCACTGGTAGTCGCTTCAATTCCTCAGCTCGAAGTTGACAAAAGTTTAACTCGGGACCCGCCTACTTCACCACTTCACGTCGCCGGCAGTTATTTCACTGAATGTCACTGACTTTCTACAGTCTCTGGTCACCATATCGCTGCTAGTTGCTTCCAGTGTGAATGGAGTTTTAGGCAAATAAAGTTATGGGAAACACCATTTACTAACATTTACTACAGGTCTGTAATGGGAAACAAAGTCTGGTCCCCTGTATGTGATTCACATGTGCTACACATCTAACCACTGCCCAAGGGTCCCCCCCCCATAAAGTGAAAACTCATCCTATACAGAGAGCTCCCAGTGAGACTGAGCTGAATGAGCGTTATCATTGTCACTGTAATTACTGCACCATCACTTTCTTTTTAGACACAGGCTTCTCAAAGTGGCTTTATAGCATTTTTGTGTAGCCCACGGCCTGCAAGTGTGACAAGGAATGAATGCACTGCTGTACATTTCATTCATACTCTGATATATCAAAGCAGAAAAACACCAAGGAAGCATTTCTCTTATGCTCTAGTCACCATAGTCACCATTGCATCTTTCTAACACTGACAAACACAAAAACTATAACCCAGGACAAAAATGACCAACCTATATCACCATCACAAATTACAAACACTAGCTAAAAGCACATGAGCCACCCTCAGTTACACACTAGCTCCCTAAACCGGCACTCACTCGTCTAAATTTTGAGACCAGTTATTCACTCTGACAGACTGTGAATCTGTGATTTTAATGTATGTATACATGTATTTATAAAAAAAAATGGCAGGCATGAACTTGCAATAAGTGATAATGCTAATTATGTTACGACAGCTCAGTCCCTTTCCTGTGGATCAAATTGTGACAAAAGTTGAACAAGATAGATCTGAAGGTCCTGAGAGTATAAAACATCTCATCAGCAGCCCCTGAATGGAGACATGGAACAGGACACTGGATGACAGAGCCTCCCTTGGTATGTGTGATTGTGTGTAGGGTATCGTTGGCACTCTGGACCTTGTGTGGCACAGTGCACATCCACTGTTCCATGTCTACATCAAGGAGCCGTGGGTGTGTTCAACATGCAAATGATTGCAGATCAGTGGGGCCACTCGCTGCCTGAACTCTCCTGTGAGCCCCTGAACAAAAACAAAATCCCTACAGCACAGCCACATGGTAGAATGACAATGCATGTCAGAGAGTGTGACATGACTCATTGAGATACTATATCACGTGGGTCACTGTGCACATATTAAGTCCAGCTCTCACTTCCCTTCCTCTCACACACTATTTCTTTCACATGGCAGTGTTGTCTGAGCATTTCTGAGGTCCATTTGAACGGGGGCATATAACACAAAGGCAATGAGGCTTAATTAAGACACTTTAGCAAGTGATCACAGTGGGCAGATGGCTTTCTGTAGTGGATCCAAGCTCAACCACGGGACACTGTGAAGTTGAAAAGAACTGCCAAAGGGGGCTCTGCAAGTGGGCTTCCCTTCTCACCAGCCAGACGGGTGGAGGGTCAGGGGATGGATGGAAAACGATGTGTGGGTGAGAGGGGTGAGGTCTGAAAAGGAGACCTCCCTGGTTTCTTTTATTAAAGGAAAAGTTATCCTTTAATAAAAGGACCATGTGTTAAGGATTGATGACAGTTATTAAAAACACTGTAAAAAAGCAGTGACCAGGGAATCTCATGATGCTGTGGGATTTTTGTTCAGAACAGGCATCCATGTAGACAGTGTTACCACTCACAATGGTTGTCGTCACTGCTCTCTCTCAGCCCTGTAAGACAGCACGGCGTGTCTCATTTCTAGCTCAGTGTGTTTGTCAATCCTCAACTGGCCCTGCTCCAGCAGCAGACAGATCAGAGGATTATGTAAGCTGGAGGGGCCTTGAGCTAAGTGTGCTGAGAGTTACTCAGAGGTGTGATTTGACAATCTACGTGCCAAACCATTGCCCAGCCCTCAATACATGCAATAGATGTTAGTGATCACATATCCAGAGGGGTAGAGCGAGCAGAAAGAAAGCAAACCAATATTTTTATTCTGTTTACTCTCAGCGCTCTTCTTCTTCTGTGTTGCTGTTTCATTTATGTGAGCTGAAGGGGGGCGGGGTGGATGGAAGATGGATAGAAACAGGTAAAAAACAGCAATTTATCTTGAAGGAAACTGAGCTAGGATAGTAAAGAATTTTGTTGCTGTTGTTGTTTTTTGCCTAAAAGCACAGCACAGATAAAAAAGAATAGATTTCCACTAACTATTCACTTTATATACATTATGATTATCATATTGACTCATGGAGAAGCTATAGAAAAAAGTATGTTTGAGGTTTATGTAAAACAGTATGTCTCTTAAGACTTACGTACGTCTCATATTATGATTTAATTATAAAAGTGGCTCCTTTCAAAATGTTCTATCAACTATCTATTCATAGATAGTTGTTATAAACAAATATGTATGAAATAAATAGAATCGCTTTCATGAGTAAATAGAAAAAATGTTTACTCCTTCAATGTCATGACACTCACCAAATCACCAGAAATCCCAGTGGATGCTCGAACTTTGTGTTTAAAGCTACTTGTAGACCTCTGGACAGACACACAAGAACTCCTATGGCTGCCTGATCTGTTGTATATTCACATAATGTATATTTAGTTAAAGAGTTTGACTCCTCAATTAAAAAAAAAAAAAAATCAGCCAATTTCATTTAGCATTTTGGTGGATTTCTCACGTGATAATCATGGCAAATATATATGTATATTTATATAAGCACTACTGATGTAGAAAACAGAAATAACTCATATAATAATTATATTAAATAAATATGTGAATGTATGAAGCAAAAACAACTTTTTGCTATTGTGATTATGAATAAAATCTTATCTTTCAGTTATAAAGTTTTTCATAGCAGGACATAATAAAAAAAAAATCATCTGATCCCAGGGCTGGACTGCTAATCTAGTATACCGGGCATTTGCCCGGTGGGCTGATGCTCTTGTGGGCCGATGGATCAATATAATCTTTTTTTTCTTTGTCGATATAATTATACAGGCTATGGGCTGGGTTGAAGGGCCGTTGCACACCGGCCTTAGAAGCACTGATAGAAGCCCATTCGTTCATTTTCAATACTGACACTGGATTGCCCAATCAAATCTCTTAACACAACTGGCCCCTCCTCTACCTTCCCTGTGCGCTCATGCACCTTGTAGAACAGAGTTTAGTGTGGAAGAAGCAGTTGATGAAGATGGACAAACATAAGTGAAAAGGTGGAGCTGAAAAGCTGAGCGAGAAAAAGAAAAAGAATCTAGAAATAAATGCAGCAAAATGTGTCAAATGAACTGACATGTTAGCTGTTGGGGCTGCAGCGGCAACTAGTAACAAACCCATGTGCACGTATTTAACGAACCATCTGCGTTGTTTTCACTGATCATGGTGGACCGCCTGGACCAAAAATGCCAGGGCCGATTTTTCTGTCCCAGTCCAGACCTGCACTGAGTTATTGGTTCTGTCACGAGTTAGCTAACATGAACTAACGTAGGACTGTTAGCAGCAACCAACCAACCAACCCAGTGACGTCACATTCTGCACTTGGACAAGATGGCGCGACACATGCTGTAAAAACTGTAACTTTAAACACTTATTTTTTAAATCCAGCTTCATGGACAGAGTTAAATCTGTGACAGGTTTTTAGAGTAGGGCTCGATGGTCTAAATTAGCCTTAATAGATGTAATGTTTCATGTTCTCTTTAACACAGTTATATAATGAGGATAACTTGATTTAAGTCAGCGCCTTCAGAACAGGGCTTTACTGTGGCTGCATCCATCATTTCTATAGGTCTATGATTATTGGACTGTAAATAACCAGTATGTACTGTATGTGTTCCCTAGCAACAAGAAAACATCGCATGTGCCAGAGGAAAGCATTGCGGCGCTCCTAAACTTATACATGCTGAGTGTGAGCGCAGCCTCAGGGCATTTTGATCGTTTAGTTATGACAAATATTAGTTCAGGTTCAGTTCAGGTGTGTCAGGCTTTTAAAGCAAATGTTGTACTGAGCGCACACACACACACACACACACACACACACACACACACTCGGGCGCTCATGAATAACGGTGACTCATGTTTTGCTCCCTGAGGGCGATCAATTTAATCTTCTCTCACGATGGGTATGTGTGAACAGGTTTTTCCATCTTTGTGAGGACCAGTGTGTGTTTCATACCTCGAGTGAGAGGACATTTGTGAAAACTGGGGACATTTTGTGAGGACCTCCCTTTGTGATGGAGCTTCAAAGTGTTATTTGAAGGTTCAGATTCAGATGAAGCTTGTGGTTTCTGTAAGGGGCCTGTGAATGCAGGTCCTCACAGAGACAGAAGTAGGAGGTTGTGTGCGAGTTTTCTCTGCAGCTCAGAGTCGCTCTGCTGCAGCGATGTTAGACCACTGAAACTACAGCTGTAAAAAGAGGACAATCGAAACCACAAAGTGGCTGCAGCAGCACTCTGACTTTTACCGTCTGAAAGCTTTTCCAGAAGAAGAGGGAAAAAAATCTGATCATGAATTTTGGAAACAGAAACCTTGCTTCCTTTGGACTCCTGAATTATTGATCAGAACATGAATTTTCCAGCTGGGAGATTTTATTTCTCCTGTCTCCTGCACCACTCTGCTCTGAGATCCTGATGATCCACCAACCAAAGCTCACTGAGCTTCTGTTGGATTTTTATGTTGGTTAAAGTTTCATAACATTTTAGTGTGAAAAACTGCTTTTCAAATGAGACTGAAGTAAAACATTTGAGCCCAAAACAAGTATTACAAAAGGCTTTTCATGTCATACAAGCAGGTCTAAGGAGCTCCAAATTCGTACTTTTTGTTTGCACTAAAATGCAGAATGTCACAACAATTCTTACAATGACTAAAGAGCACAGGGAAAGATGGTTTAAAACAAGAAATTAATTCCACACTGCAGGGTCTTGCTGTGATAGCTTGCAGTGCCATAATTTTACACATTTAATCCTCAATAACTTCTCATTTAAACTCACAAAACCATTTTTAATGACATGAAGTGAAGATGACACATGTACCATCAAATGTGCAAACAGATATGTCTTATTAAAATTGTAGGGAACTGAAAATAATAGTAATTTTTTGGTGTGTCTCACAGTGAGCGTACTTCTGGTTGTTAAGATTTTTGTTTTTATGTTGTAAAATCCTAGAATTGTAAAAGTTGTGGAGTTTTTTTTCTCTTGCAGTTGCACTGAAGGTATTAGAAGACATCCAAGGCTCTTATTAAAAATTCACCGCCCATGCAGGTGTTATGAAGGGGGTAATTAGCTACAGAGACCAAACTATAAACATGTTTATTTCTGCTGTAAAGTTGGACATTTTAACATGGGAGTCTATGGGGACTGACTCACTGCTGGAGCCTCTGGTGGACGTTAGAGGAACTGCAGCTTTTGGTTTTTCCACATCTTTCAGCCCCGGGGCTTCTTACTGTAAATAACATTTATATAATATTAAAAAAACAAGGAAAAGAAGTTTTGACCCCTGATGGGCCTCAGTGTTGAATTCAGTCCCTGACTTGTACCTTAACAAAGCCAGCAGGAGCAGCCTCACATCCTGCCTTTGTCTGGTACAAAGTGGCCCCGAGTTGACGACCGAGTGACATTTTTGGGAAACTTTTCTTTCCCTCTGCCTGAGTCTAATGATGCAATTAACCTTAAAAATGTGTCAGTTTGATAGCTTCAGAGCATTTCAGTGTTAATTCTGTATCCATTAGCCCGGGGGCAGAGCGAAGGGCTGCACAGAGAGAACAGGTGACATTTAGATACCGACAAATTGGTATGACTCATTTTTGTAACACTGTTCCTGCTGACACAGGTGTCACATTTAAGGTCAGTCTGCTTCTCCTGCTATCCTCAATCTAAAGCCACGCGTCACATATTTACCAAGAGGTCAACAAAACAAGAAAAGTTGGGCAGCAAATAGACTGTCAGTCATGCATGAATGGATTTATGCACAGGTGCTCAAAGGTTCAGAGGGTCTAGCTTGGATGTAAGAATTTTTATCCTGTACGATCAGAGACATGGAGGTTCACAGGTACACTTTAATATTTCAGACAGAAGTTTTAGAAATTCAGCAGCAGAGACACATGAACAGGAAGTGGCTTTCCACAGTAATTATTTAGACATGTCCTCTCAGGGTGAGGAGATGTCCAGCTTGCAGTTTCTGTGGTTTGTAATCCCATAAACTCAGCGTCTCTCTGACACATCAGCCCACCACATAAGGTGTTAACACCAGCCCAAAATATCCAAGTTTTGTTTTAATTAAATATTCCACCATTTTTATCCTGACAACAAAAAAAGAACGAGGACCTTCTGTACCGTTAACTCTGCCTGGTCAAGGTCACCTGATTCCAAAGATCCAATCAGATTCAGTGTATTTACACCTGCCACCCTCTCCCTTTGTTCTCTGTCAGATAGTCAGACATGGGCCAGTCTGGTTCCTGCTTTTTCACTCTTGTCTAGTTTCCAGCTGTTTCTGTTTGCTGTCTGAATTTGTTCCTAAATAATTCTTCCTCTTTGGTTTTGTCTGTGGTTGAGTACTTCTTCTTTCTCAGACCACACAGTATACAGAGCACTGAATGGAAGACTGCATCACGTACAATGATTACAGGGACATTATCTTCCTGAATTTGTAGCCAAAATCCCCCAACCTCAGATCTGTTTCCTGTGTCCCCCAAGCTACACCTAGCATGTGGGCTGCTCTCTTCTGTTTCCCCTCATCCCCAACCGGTCGCGGCAGATGGCTGCCCCTCCCTGAGCCTGGTTCTGCTGGAGGTTTCTTCCTGTTAAAAGGGAGTTTTTCCTTCCCACTGTTGCCAAGTGCTTGCTCATAGGGGGTCGTCTGATTGTTGGGGTTTTCTGTCTTTTCTGTCTAATTTGTAGGGTCTTTACCCTAAAATATAAAGCGCCTTGAGGCGACTGTTGTTGTGATTTGGCGCTGTACAAATAAAATTGAATTGAATTGAATTGAATAGTCTACAGTCAGCTTCTCTCTCTGCTCACCTTAGTCGACTTAGAGATGGCAGAAGGACAAAGATGAAGGAGAAATAATCTAACATCGAATGGCTGTGAGTTCAGATTAGTTTAGGTTCCCGGTGTACCAGGTTACCTGGTGATGGTGAAACAGATGTTTCGTGGGCGTGGCTTTTCAGGACCTGCTACTGACAAACCAGGAAATAAACACTGAATACTTTGTAAATGCCATTTGTGGGATTGTAAACAACAATCCATCATTCCCATCGTTTTGGACAAAAGAAAAATAGCTTTGAAGTTTAACTGCGGATATAGGCGACTACACGAGTAGTCCAGTAGTACCGGAGCCCGGGGGCAATTGTAACACACTCAGTTCCTCCAATCAGAAACAAGCTAGAGTGGTTAAAGTTACTCTACACATGCTCATTAGGATTCTGTCTCTATGGAAAAAGTGCAGAGTTACTTCACTTCTGCAAAAATTCTCAAGGAAAAAACGGATTTTGAGATAAGGAAATTACTTTTTGGATCTACAGCATTTTTGCTTCTGCTGTCTGAAGTTTAGATGACTAAGAATTTAAACTTCCATCAATTTTATTTGGCTCGGTTATCTATTAAAAAAAGAAAATAACATGAACAACCCATGATAATTTAGGTACTGCTGGCTAGAGTGCAAGATTATAACATGGATGCCATGTTGGAGGTGTCATTTTCAATTCGATTTAATTTAAAATGACATCTTATAGTTTGTTTCTTTAAAAGGGACAATGCACATTAACTAACATGAGCACTTAAATTCATCGTGTAAATATGCCAGATTTAGCCACACAGGCTCATTTTCATCTGCAGTCCCTGGCAGGTTGATGGTGTATAAAATTAATCAACGAGACCGACCATACAGAGGCATGTGAACGCAATTATAACAGAGACATTTGTAAAATAAAACACATATAACATGTTAAACATTAAAATCACTTGTATAAACTCACAAGGACAAAAACACATAAACAGAATCAGAGACCATCAGTGATAATTCAGATCATAACATGTTTGATCATCCAGTAACGGCTGTTTTATAGATTTAGGGAAAGAAGCAAAAAGTGTTATGTTCCTTATTTCTGTGGGGATTGTATTCCAAGTATGTGCCGCTCGATAAACTGACTGCACAAAAGTACTTTTGTCATGGTCTGGGGTCTTTGAGCCCACGTTTTGAATCACTGTTGATTATTTTCTTCTCACCTGTGTCCCGGTTATGCCTTATAATGTTTGAGTTCTAGTTCTTGCTGATATTCCCTGTTTAGGTTCTTAGTTTTAGTTTCACTACCGGTTGCAATCTTGTTTCTGTTCATAGTTTTGGTTTGTTTACATTCCTTGCTTCAGTCGTCCTGCTTCCCGTGTCTTGTTGTCTAATCTCTGTTTTTATGTGTGTAGTATTTCCTGTTTTATTTTGGTAACTGTTGTTCTCTGTGTCTTGTCTTCAGTTTTGCTTCCCTTGTCTCGTCATCCCTGATTTGTTCCACCCAGCTGTTCCCTGTTCCCCTCGTTACCCCTGGTGTGTGTATATTGTCTCAGTTCTCCGCTGTCCTTTGTCCTGTCCTACACCCATGTTGCTGTGTGAACCCTGACCTTGGTTTCCTCGTGTTTCCCAGTGTTCCTGGAGTTCTCTGATTTTTGTACTTTATTTTTCCTGGACTGACAGCATTAAAGCTGATCTCTGAGTTTAAGTTCCTGTGTTCTGAGTTCTGCATTTGGGTCCACTTCCTGCCCGCCACACAGCCGACACATGATAACTTTTCCTGAAGGGTATTTTACAGTCGCCTCTGGAAAGTGCTCTGGTAGATAAAGATGTATTTTCATTTTGTTTAATGAGCTCATTAAGAGGAGGCATACTGTGAAGACTTTTATACACAAGTAAAATATCTGCAAATTTAACCATATTTTCCCAATTTCAGAAAGCATATTTAGTTAAAAATTTACAATGATGATATGAATTTGGCTTTTTATCTAATGTTTTCGAGGCCTGCTTATAGAGTCTTTCTATTGATTGTAATGTGGTCCAACTTGTCTGTGTCCAACTAGTGAGACAATACTTCATATGAGAGAGAATCAATGCACTGATGTACATTTGAGACCTCAGTTGTTAAATCGTTCCTAATATGCCTCAAGTTTGCCAAACCAAATTTGACTATTCACAACTTTTTTGACATTTTAAATCTAATCTGTGAATCTATTATTATTATTATTATTATTATTATTATTATTATTATTATTATTATTATTATTATAATACCTAAATATTTCAGTGGCAGGGATATCAGATGGGGCAAAATCAAAGCCGTTTCTTTACACACTTGCAGGCGTTAGATTCATTAATCTGTTACTGAATACATTAAATTCAGTAAGTATACATGTTTCATATAAACATAGTCTAGAACTTTCTTATTGGCATTAGCCCAAATAATTAAACATGTCAGTTACATTAAAAAAAAATGCATTTTGATTTATGTACTGTTTAGCCTATAAAACAAATAAGCATTACTGCATTTTGTTT
>VUQI01027624.1:0-15000 GCA_015106735.1 Paratilapia polleni
GGACTGGTACTTAAATGGTAAATGGACTGGTACTTATATAGCGCTTTTCTACTCAGTTTCTGTGTACTCAAAGCGCTTTAACTACAGGCCACATTCACCCAGTCACACATACATTCATACAGCACTTTTATCTACATTTAAGTGCTTACTAACATTCACACACACTCACACTCCGATGAATGCATCGGGAGCAACATGGGGTTCAGTATCTTGCCCAAGGATACTTCGGCATGCTAGGGGAACCAGGGATCGAACCACTGACCTTCCGATTAGTAGACGACTCGCTCTACCTCCTGAGCCACAGCCGCCCCCAGTACAGTAAATGTAGCTACTCTTTCATTCTAATGTATCTAATTGGGCTGTTATCAGGCGTTTTGCTAGAAAACAAATAAGAAAATCATTTAAATTTAGAATTCAGAATGAATATGAACAAACAAAACGGAGGGCTCACTAGATGCCCAACACTTCATTATCTTCAGCTGCTTCCAAACACCGAAAGTGTTCAGCAGTCCTCCCAGAAGACCACCCGGCACTGCACATGCAGATCAACCATTAGAGGGCTGCAGGAGACCACAAACTGATTAAATGATTCATTAGTATCTGTTTATGCAGATTTGAATGAAACATCACTGTCTTTTCACCAGAACTCACATGACAAAACAAACGAATAAACGATGCATAAACACATGTATTTAGTGCCACTTAAGTGACCATTTGTAAACCAGGAAGGATTTTTATAAATATGAATTAGAATATTTATTACAGCACCACAGCTTGGCTAATTTTGATCAAATTTGACATCCTGAGGAGCTCTAGTAATTTGTAATAATTGCAGAAGTCATCTCAGATCTTAATCCGGTGGGAATGTGCTGTTTCTGTATCTTGCTGCAACTTGCCTACCTCCTTCATCAAACACTAAGGACCTTTGATCATACAAATTCAGGACGGATTATGTTGCTACACAGCATGGAGACTCATTCATTAGACTCAAAAATATTAAAGAGTAACATCTCAAAGGATGAGATTGAGACAGGTAAAATGCAGAGCAACATGGAATAGAGCGTTTGTACCTCATGCAAAACAGACTTAAGGGGGTAATTTCTAAATCAGATGAGGTCCACTGTAATAGTACTGAGGGACCGTTTAACAAAAATGTTTTAGAGCTTCCCCTAAAGATGTATTTAGAGCAAATTTTGTATATTAAATCACTGAGGGCCCCATTATACCCGCTGCATTGGTTGCTTTGCGTACCGATGGTGATGTCATCACACAGCCACAGCCACAGCCACAGCCACAGGTACCCGCTGCAGTATTCTCCTGAACAATAGGTTTCGCTACTCAGACAAAACCTCCACATGAGGGCTGGTACAGCACAAGGAGAAGCAAAGATATCTCATAAGTTTTTTTCCACAAAGTCTCATCTTTTCAAACTGTTGCAACATCTCCCTCTGTATAATCTGTGAATCTCTGAGCTTCTGTATTGATATCATTAAAATGTCAGTAAAAACCGACACGATTGTACACTTGTGCCTTCAACCTGACTGTGGCGGCAATGGCATAAAGTGCAAGGTTACAAAAATAGAGAGATGCACAACCGGCCGAAAGCATACCAAAGCACCAGCGGATGTGACATCAATTTGATGTCAATCTTGTCATACGGCGCCGTTCGGCAGGCGAGAATGGCAAGCATAGTGGGGTCCTAAGTCATGCATGACAACAAATGTATTGAATCTCATTTAATTTGAAAGTAACAGTCTTTTATCCAAAAATGACACTATACTATTAAGCAAAAATAAAACCATCAGAGAGCCCAGTGCACAACACTCTTGAGGAGGTAGAGACAGACATACCATTTTCCAAGTCTATGAATAGGAGAAGACTTCATGAGGGTTCACCACAAGATGCAAACCATTTGCAAGCCTCAGGAAAAGCAAGGCCAGATTACACTTTGCAAAAACAAATCTAAAAAGCCAGAGCAATACTGGAGCAGCATTCTTTAGACCAACGATGCTAAGATTAAGCAGTACCACAAAGACAGAAAGAAAAAAAGTATGGAGAAAACATGGAATGGTTTGTGATTGAAAAAACAGAGGAGATAGTCTGATGGTATAGAGGCACAGCTTGCAACGGCATGGGGCCACAAGTGTTTATTGGAAGGCATCTAGGAGTTTCTGACAATAAAGAAATGGAAATATTCTGCAGTGGCAATTCTGCAATTTCCTGAGCAGAAAGACCCACTAACAAACAACAACAGAAAGCAGCTGCAGTAAAGGCCTGGCAAAACATCACAAAGGAGGAGAATCCATTGTTTCTAGGCATCAAGCAGTCATTGCTTGATGTTATTGCCATTCCTAATAAAGTACTAAAAATGACCATTTTGTTTATGATTATGTTAACTTTTCCAATTATATTTGAGCCCGTGAAGAAAGGGGACTGTGTATAAAAGTAACTCCTCGATGGTTAGCGTAATGTTTTTGTGTAACCCCTCAAATTAAAACTCAAAGTCTGCGCTTCATTTGTGAGGCAAGAGGCAAAACTATAAAAATTTGCTAACTGTCTTATTCTGTAAAAAGTGTCGTTAGAAGACATCCAGTTGATTTTTATTAGCAACAGTTAGCATGAGTTAAAAAATGAGAAGGTAATAAATATTTCTCCTGTTTATACAGAGGTATCTAATTTCAACATGCCATACACATCAGACTAGCGTGTTCTTCTTGTATTTTTGTTTAATAACGCTTGGCAAATAGAACTTCTGGCAGCAGTAGCACATTATATCCTACTAGGCGTGGGAAAATGAAGTTAAAAAGTTTAAAGTAGTGAGACTGTCACAGCCTGAGCCACTGATGGAAGCTGCTGAAACTTAGTTTAGTTGGTGCCAAAAAATGGAAGTGCTAAATTCCTTTTTTTTTGGCAGCAGAAAAAGTGGATTCTTTGCCAAGTGGGAAAATTAAAAAGAGAATTAGCTTAATTGTCACAGTAAGTAGGGGTTTACGGTTTTGATAAAAAGCCTCCACTGGAGAGGTGCAACTGGTTTGAATGCAGGTTTCCAGAAGAGTTCAGTTTCAGTGAGTCAGTGCCTTGAGTTTTCAATTACCTGTGGCAGCCCGATGGCGCAGCAGAATGCAATGGTTGTTCCAATGTTATCACTCATCCAGAGGTTGACTGCATGGATGCAGCCTCGCACATGGATCAGCTCATGCAGGGATTCACGCTGATACACAAACCAGAGGAAGACAACAAGAGGAAAGTTTCATTTTCAAACTCAAACTGAACTGCCAGTAAAAAAAAAAAAAAAAAAAAAAAAAAAAAAAAAAATTTTTAAAAAAAAAAAAAAAAACAAAAAAAAAAAAAAAAAAAAAAAAAAAAAAAGCTGAACCAGTGGATTTTTAAAACTCCAAAAACTGAAACATACACCGATCAGCCACATCATTAAAGCCACAGACAGGTTACGTGTTTTACACTGATCATCTTTTACAACGCAGTGATCAGCTGGGGAAACTTGTGTCCCAGCAATTGTGTGGATTTACGTTTTACATGAACAACCTCTAAAACACTGTTACAGGCCAAGCACATCCTACATGCTGATGACCTCCCACCCAGCTAGCAGGACACAGCTCTACCACACTGCATAAAACAGCTCAGGAACAGTTCAAGGAACTAAACAGAGAGTTCAAGGCACTGACCCAGCCAACAGAACCCCCAGATCCTAATCCAGTCAAGCATCCGCGGAATGTGCTGGAACAAGCCCGATCCACTGAGGCCCCCCTCCCTAAAACCCACAGTACCCAAAGGATTCTGCTGCCAACGCCCCAGTGCCAAATACCACAGACAGTGAGAGGTCCAGTGGGCATGCCCTGATGGGTCAGAGGTGTTTTGGCAGCACAAGGGAGACCCACACAATATTAGGCAGGTGGTTCTAATGCTGTGGCTGACTGGTGTGAAGTAGGAGGGATTTCATTTTTAGCCATTAGCAGATTTTTCTGCAGTCACTGTAAAAAGTAGATATTCAAGAACAGAGAAGGACAACCGAATACAAGATGTGTGACATCCATTAAAATAAATGTAGCCATGCTCACAGTATTTCTATTCCCAAAACTGTTTTGAGCTTTTACAGAGAAGTTTGTCCTTGAATGTATCCTAATGTTTGGTGGTTTTCCTGACACTAAAAAAACAGCTGCAGAACTGTAATATTCATTGTAAATGTTTTATTACTGAACTATCATCAGAAGTATTTTGGTATTAAAAACAGCATTTGAAATCTGTGTGTGCTTATAAAATCAGTTGAGAAAAAAAAATCAGCAAGCTATGATGATTTTTAATTTGGATAAATACTCTGCCTCAATAGACTTTTGTGCATCAGGAGGCGTAGCTCCGCCTGAACAACATGACAGCTGTGCTGACATGTCATTCCTATGTGCATACAAGTATACTGCCCATCAGATTTATTATTTTAAATACGGTGTCCTTAATCCTGTACATTTATGATAATAACAGATTAAGACAAATTACAGTTAAGATATGAAGCAAGACTAAACTGGAGCTTCGCTTGTCTTGTGACACCAACAACTGGGTGGAAAAACCAAATGTGTTTCTAAAGGAGTCTAAAACTCTTATTTGTTGTATAAAAACCATATCATAAATTTTGTTTTGTCTTTCTTACCTGTTTATCCAGAGTCTGGTAACCACACAGGGTGTTGATGACCTCTCCCACCTGAGCAAAGAGCCAAGATGTAGAGAATCAGAGACGAGATTTAAGTTGAGCCAAGGTGACCAGAGATAATACCACGGGGACAAGTAAGAGTGAAGCTCCTCACGGGGGGTGTTCCTGCCCCCTGCCAACTAGAGCGTAAACTCAAGCCTTGGCAAAATGGCTGCAGCCATGACAGATAGGAACTGATAATGGCACAAACGTGGCCAACGTTCAGCCTTCATAAGCAACTCCTCTATCTCTGCTGTGTGTGTGTGTGTGTGTGTGTGTGTGTGTGTGTGTGGTATGACAGAGAGAGTCCTGGACAATTCTGTCATTAATTTCTCCAGAGCACTCCACTGCTTCCAGAAACAGTATCAGTACTTTGAGCACAGAAGCAGAATGATACTGGGCATATGGGACCAACATTTCATTTAGATAGAGGAATCTCCCAAAGGCTCATATACCTTTGAGTCACACCATGTTTCCTGTTAGCTGGATGATGTTTTTCTCTCACAAAAATCAATTACAGATCTGTTATGTAGATAATAAGTGTCTCTTCTCACTTTGATAAAGCACAGGTCAACGCTAACCCAGTGGACAGTTTCTGGATCTTCTTCATCTATCAGCAGGGTAGAGATTATCAAACAGGATGGCTGTGAGCAGCAGTGCGAGGTAACATCACTGATGCTCTTTCCTGACCACAAGATATCAGTATTTGCCTGTTATGTGGCTGAAGTGGCTACTCTAAAATGTGTCCCTGTCTTAGAGTGAATGTCTGAGCCAACACACAGAGAACGAGAGGCTGGTTTAAACTTTATGCAACCTACTCTGTCCATGCTGGCAGTCTGAAGCCTTTCAAATAACCAAAGATACACAAACTTTGTGTTGTCCAGATGCCAGACGGCCGTGCACCTGTCTGAAAAACCTGAGGTTCTTCTTTAGCTGTTAGCAGTATTCTAACTTCCAGTAGGATCGATTTTTTTTCTTTTTTTGATTTTTACAGGGCTTCCTTTGAAAAATATCCACACCTCATAATTGCAGCTCTTGTGGGTGTTTTGACAAATGACCTCTTTCATACAGTTACAATAAGCTGGTCAGAAAACTCACAGTCAAACTTATAGGGAGACTTAAAATGCCTGTAACTACAGGAAAAGGAGTAAGCAAGCAAACCACTTTTCACTGATTGTGAATTGGTAAAGTGATAGCCTAATGTGTAGAATTAGTTTTATCTGGTGATTATCTGGTAACCACAGGAAGACAAATGTGCAGAGGCATTAGCATGCAGAGATTTTCCCTGACAAATCAGGTAGTGAAAAGTAGTTAAAACAATGTGTGTTGAAACTGTCTTACTCAGTCCATTTTAGTATTAGAAAAAGATCTATTTCCAGGGTTTGAGCAGCTCCAATGGGGAGGGCAGGGATTGATTGAGCTATAATGCTCATTTTGAGAAAAAGAGCACAGCTGGGTTAGCCTAGGTGCAAAGAATGATCCATCTTACCGTAATCCATAATTAGCAGACACAAGTGGAGGGATACCAGCTGAGTAAATCAACATTTAGTTATAATCTGCCTGCTTCTTTAATCCTTTTTTATTGTAATTCTGGAGCTGCAAAAGCTGCAAGACATTTCCAAATCTGATTCGCTCATATGGGCCCATGTGGAGCTAATGCTTCAATATGTCCAAATGACCGAGTTTCCTGTCAGTCAGACTTTGTTATCAGCTCTTGGTTTGTTTAGTTAGTGTGAACAGTGACTGGACCCGCAACAGAACTGAGAGGTAGCAACTTTTTCTCTCAGTGATCAGAACTAAAATCGACTGACCTTTAACAAGCACCAGAAACAGCAGGCATTGATGTTTTTATGGCAGTTTTCTTGGCATGTTTGTCTAGTCTGTGTACGTGTGTTGTTTGAACTCACCTTGCGGCGAACACAACAAGTGTATGGAACCCCACAGGCTAGTGGACCAGTACCATTGCAGAAATGGTATTGGTTGACTCCCCAGTCTTTATACTCATCTCCTCCACAACATGAAAACTGGAAAATAAAAAAAAAACAGGGTAAAGAAAATGCCATTAGGAACCAAGCATGAAATAAAAATAAAACAAAAGATTGAGTCTGTCCAATTCAAACCAATGTTTCATCTCAGAGTCGAGCTCCCTTGAGTTCGCTCATCCACATCCAAAACAATTTATCTTTCTGTACACCCACTCCCTATAAAAATGTAAGTCACTGTGGTATGCAGCAGAAACTAGGTGGTCATGTAAAGACAGGAGAGTCTCTGACAATCAGTTAAAAGCTATCATTTTAAAGGACTTCAAGGAGAAAATCCTTTCCTAGACAAAGGACATTTCCATCTCTGCAATCACATGACCACAACTGCATGCTGTTACACCAGACACCACACTGGCTGTACAGATAAGACATTTTTACAAGCAGAGGGGGGAAAAAAAGGGGACGGACAAGCCAAGGAGCAGGATTTACAGCACTCTCCACTGATGAAAAAGTATCCCTTGATAGAAAGGCTTTGAAAAGGCTGTGATAGTTCAGAGACAACATATCATTTCTGAGTACACAGTGAAAGCTTAAATGTTCTTTCCAGCCAATTTTTAAAGTTCAATAAATAAAGATCCTGAACCTGTAGAGTGTATGCTCAGTGGAGCTGATAGAAGGTGCAATTTAAGTGTAGTGCCTATAAAAGGCAAAAACTGTGCTGGATTTAAATTTGGCCACCATTCCTTATGAAGCAGTCACCTTGTTCAGCAGATTTTTATCATGTAACACCACATTGATTCCTGATTCAACACAGTTATTGTTGGCACTCAGTTCTTGTCCACAGCTGTGCCATAGTCCATTTGTGTGCTGCAGGAACAGTCTCCCAAGCTTTTTGATCACACCTCGTACTAATATCAGAGACTGCTCCCTGGAGGCCCCACTTGTACTTGTGAGTGCTGGATCTCCTCCCATGTGCCAAATTGGGCATTTTCGCATTTGAAAAAGTGGACTAAGTCACAGGGAGCCAAATCTGGAGAGTAAGATGGGTGGTAATTGTGTTTCTGTGGCCAAAAAACTCCTGTGTTTTCAATGCTCTCTGTGCCACAACACAATGGCACACTTGACCGCACCACAGTTCAGGTCATTTCCACTTAATGGCCTCCCTCAGAGGGCTCAAGGATGTTACAGCGTTGACGGTCTCACAACCCTGTGATAAGCATGCTCCAAGTGGCACTGCCCACCTGACGTACCACCTTCAGGCTTGAACACTGCCGACAGTTCCACTGAAAACTGCTGTTTGGTCTCTGGGCCATAGCTGGTGATCCAGCTCTCATCACCAGGGATAATCCTCCACATGACAGCCAGGTCAGTTTGAAAGAGAAATTGATGTTTGCTCTCTATCCATGTTTTCAGGTTAATGGTGAAATAACAGAGCAAAGTGCAAGTGTTCAGAAAAGGCCAGAATAGGACTCTCAGCTATGCTGGAAAACATCTAGACATGCCCAGAGGATGACCTTGAAGTGGACATCAGCCAAATTTAAATCAGATATTGCTTTATTTTTATGGGCTAATTCTTGAAATTTTTAATCACCTTTGTATACTCAAGTGTTTTACTTTGCATTTAAAAGCAATCTGTCTGTGATTCTGTTGTTGTATACAGTAATTCATTAGACTAAGAAACAGCAATGATTAGATGCTGCATAGATGGATTTCAAGACAGTTCTACTGAAAAAGAATAGCTCAGAGCAGCTAAAAATACTGATAAGTGTGAACTATTTCATGTGTGAACTGAACTTTGAGTGAGCACTTGTGAAGTGTGAACTTGCACAAGACTGCCTTCTCTAAAGATCCAGGTTATTATACAATAATAATGAGTAATTATTATGGTTACTCATTGACAGATCAGGTAGTTGGCCATTAGACAAAACTGTCATTAACAACCTGAAAACAGAGTCTGGGAACACACAAAAGCAAATGGAATACTTTAAGAGTATTCTAGATAACCTCTAGATGGTACAGCCCACATCCTGTTATCCCACACACATTTATCACAACAATCAGCTCACACCATCATTTTGCTACAGTACCTATATAGAAAGGTATGTCACAAATAAATGTCTGTCAATATTTTCTAACCTCACACTACCTTTTGTTGCACATAGTCCAAGATGTTTTTGAAGTCGAGATCATCGTAGTAGTGTTTAATTCCTTCTCGTATACTGCTCTGAAACAAGGCCGACGTCTAGATGAAACAGAAGGAGGAACACAGAGGAGAAGGGGTCATGGTTAGGAGTGCTGACAAAAATAATGGCAATCAAAGTACAGTGAAGAAGTAGTGGCTTGATCATAGTTTTGATTGGGAGTAGTACACAGTACCTTCAGACGCTTTCAAGTTTTCCACATTTTGTTATGTTTCAGGCTCATTTTAAAATGGGTACGGTTCATTTTTGCTTTATCCATTTATTAAAAATAAAAGACTGAAATATCCCTTTTACACAAGTATTCAGACTCTTCACTTAGTACTCAGTTAAAGCCCCTTTGGCAGCAAAGACATCAAGTCTTCTTGGTAATGATCCTACCAGCTTGACATGCTTTTATTTTGGAAGTGTTCATCTTAAAGGTCATTCTTCTTGACAGAACTGTTCACGTTTACCCAGGTTGGCTGGGGAGTGTCAGTGCACAGCCATTTTCAGATTTCTCCGGTGTTACTCTGCTGAATTCATATCAGGACTCTGCCTGTGCTACTCAAGGACTATGGACCATTGTTAACAAGTAAACCTTTGCCTCAACCGGAGATCATAAGAACTCAGGATTGTACTATATTTTCCTGCACCCGTCTTTCAGTTTATTCTGACAAGTCTGCCCCTGTCAGACTTGCCCTGTCCAGAAAAACATCATCACAGCATGATGCTGCCACCACCGTGTGGTTTCCAGCACTGTGCTGTTGGGAATTGAAGTCAAATAATTCAATCCTCATTTTATCAGAATTGAGGTTTTTGGTTCTCATGGTCTGAAAGTCATTCAGGAGCCTTTTGGCAAACTCCTAGTTGACTGTCATGTCATTATTAGTGAGAAATGGCTTCTGCTTGGACATGCCATCATAAAGACCTGATTGGTGGAGTGCAACCAACAGTTGTCCCATTGCCACAAAGAAACTCTGGATCATATTTATAGTGATTACTGGGATTACTGATTGCCTTTCATCTCAGTTTACTGAGTTTGCCTGGGTGGTCATATCTAAGAAGACTGTTGTTGGCTGCAGACTTCTTCCATATGAGAGGGAGGTAGTCATGTCTTTCAGACATTTCCTTCCTTAGATCTGCTGATGGCTAGAGATCTGTCATGCAGATCACAAACAATTCTCTCAACTTCACGACTTGGTTTTCCATCTGAAATATATCATCAACTGCGAGACTATCTATAGGCAGGTGTGTGCCTTTGGTAATTATATATAGTGAACTCAATTAGACATATTACTTTGAGGTGTAGCATCTTAAAGACCAGAAGTAGGATGCACCATAGCACAACTGTGAGTATCATAACAAAGGGTATAAATACTAATGTAAATGGGTTATTCCAGTCTTCCATTTTTAATAAATTAACAAATTCAAAACTCCATAAAACATTTTGGCTGGCCATTGTGGAGTAGTGTGTTTAGACTGATGAGCAAAAAATCCAAAAACATTCCAAATGCACTGTAGAGTACGTGAGAGGATGTTTACCTTTTTTTCAAAGATCAGAGCTGTGGCGAGAGCAACTGCCTGGAGAAGCAGCAACACACAGAGAACACACAGGAACTGTGGAAGGTGAAAGACAGAGAGTCATACAGCATAAAAGTACAATACATAATGGTGCGCCAACACACTAAGAAAACTACAAAATGTGCTTAAGACTGAACCAGCTGTTTAGTTTAGTTGCTTAACACAAAGTCACAGCATAGTGAATCAGTTCCAGATCAAATAAACCTGTTAAAATACCAATCCTTTTAGTCAGTTTTTTCAATCTAGACTTAGAAAATAAACTGATCCATAAGCCAAAAAAGTCACCCACACTGAATAGCCAAGACCTGCTGTTACCAAGAAATGAAAAAGAAATTCTCAGAAGTTAAGACTAACTGGGTTTATTTGCTAAGTATGTACACCCCAGGCTTTTTTATGCGGAGCATCCAGGACTGTCTGATCACAACTGAATCACTCCCAAACAGGGCCAGCTAACTCATTTTAGATAATTAACTTGATGATGGATAAAAATAAACTGGGCTGTTGTCTTGTTTGTGCATTATCTGAAAGCTGGTGTAAGGACTTGGTCAAAGATCATTTATGAGGGAGGAATGTCCTCTCTGTAATTCCACTGTAAACAATTAATAGACTAATAGTGTTTTTGTAGTTGCAACAGCAGAGGGACACGTCTTCTTCAAAACAACTATCAGTTCATTTATAGTTAAACCTATTATTTATATGATATTATTATCAAGCTTACTGACATTGTTGATTTGAGCCAGGTCCTCCAGTATTTAAAGTAAGATTTTTATGACACACAAATCTAAAGATGTTCTGCTACTTTGCATTATTGCTCAAGTGTGCACTGGTCAGCTGTTGCAAATCTAAGCACTGGATTCATTTCTGCTTTAACACTGAAGGCCTGGTTTGAGGCCAGACTGCCTGAATAAAGCCACTATTAATCGAGGAGTTCTTCAAATTGCAGGAAGCAGTAGGAGTTAAAATCTTGGTAAAAACAGCTTGTTACAAAGAGAAGAACATATTAACACGAGGGAATATAATTTATTTTCCCATTAACTTCATGACTTGTGATATAAAATTAGTTCTTTTCATCACAGCACAAGCAGAGACATCACATTTTTTTATTGCCAACTTTTAATCCCCCCTTTCAGTTCAAGTTACTTAGCTATAGCTAATTAGATTGTAACACAGCAACCACAGAAATACATCCTTGCTCCCTTTGAGCTTTTTTCCCTGTTACTGCCAAACCAACAGCTGTGCTGGATTTGAGGAGAAAAAGGGTGATTGATGGTTTACATGGTTCATGAATTACTGCTGCTATGCAGGCTCTGAATACATGTCACTTCTCTCAGGTTTGATGTATGTGGCAATTTGTATATTTGCAAATATAGCCACAAACATGGTTAAATAAATATTTTATTCTCCATTACCTGCTTGAGTCTGAAACTAAATGTCAACTTTAAATTCTCAACATTAAACATGAAAAAATGTACCCTGTATCAAAAAGAATAGCATCAACACACACATAGCAAATATAAAGTTTATCATGTACAATTAACTTTAAATAGACTTTCATGCTTCTTCTTAGTTTCCGTCACATACATACTGTTATGGTGGTGGATGCTCATATGAAACATGTCCAAATCTGAGTATGAATGGACGGGCTGCACCAAGGCCCAGTATAAAATAAACAGGGATTATTTTGAACTGAGAATCCTGCAAAGCTAATTTAATAGAATCCAGGAATAAAAATATGAAGCTAGGAAATGAGCTGCAAGACATGTGTCCACCTCTCCCCTTCCATCTTACCATGTGCAGCAGGGTCTTGTTGTCCCTGAGGGATCCAACCATGCCCACCACCGACACGGTGAACATGACCAGGCCCAGCAGAATGAGCACCACGGCAGGAGCGAGAAAAAGACCCTCCAGGGTTCGATTCTTCTGCCTTTCCACTTCAGCATACACTCCCACACACAGCACACAAAGACCCATCAGCTGGGGGGGAGAGGTAGAAACGGGGAGGAGAGAGATCATGAGATGAAGACCCGAAAAATTTTATAAACTATATATTTACTGTGACGTCTTTTGGAGTGAACATTACAAGGACTGAAAACATTAAAAGATTTTAAAGTCTAAACAATTTTCTGTTTCAACACTTATTTTCTGCTTTTTCTTTATCCTTCCTCTCACTACTTGCGTTAATATTTTTCAGAATTAAAATGCCATTTTAGTCAAACTCTCTTTGAGATTAAATGTCAATGCCAACAGATAAGGTTGAGCTACTAAATGGAAAATAAAAGCAGTTCTTTAGCAGCCAAACAATTTACCCTACTTGTTTAAAGACTGACTCAGAAAAGTGACAAAATCACTTTTTAAAAAAGTTTTTTTTTTTTTTAAATTCAGGAAAGGTCACTTCCAGACAATTTCTTCCTTTATACTGTCACAGGATATTGAAATGCTCCTTTGGAGGCCAGACTAATAAAATATTTTTAGGTTGATGTGCTACTTCTCAAGCAGGATAAGGCTCCAGACCAAACAAACTGCAACTACATCTATCTGACTTAGGTCATGGCAGGGGCTGGAACCTATCCCAGCTGTCACTGGGCGAGCACCACGGTATGCTCTGGACAGGTCGCCAGCCCATCACAGTGCTAACACAGAGGGCAGACAACCACACACTCTCAGCCACCCCAACGGCCAACTTCGAATCACCAGTTAACCTAACATGCATCTCTTTGGACTGTGGTAGGAAGCCGGAGTACCTGGAGAGAACCCACACAGGCACAAGGAGAACATACAAACTCCATATAGAAAGGTCCCAGCCAGCAGATATGGTGCTAACCACTGCACCACTGTACCGCCTGAAACATATCCACTCACTGAAATTACATAGAGAATGAAGGGAAGTGAAGCCACAAGTGGCAATTTGTAGGTCCAAACCTTTTTACACTTAAAAGGAGGAAGCAGCTCAGGAGACCAAATTTTAAGCTGCGATCAGCAATGAGAGGCTTTCAGGCTTAACAAAGCTGAGCAAAGTCAACATGCATGTACAAGAAAGAACCTGCCTTCATGGAGTTTATTCAGGATCCCTCGAAGACATTTTGAGTTATGGGTAATTGCCTGCTAAGCCTCAATCTATGATAGGTTTTTTGCCATTGTCATTTATAGCAAAGTTGTGTAGCCCATCCATCCAACCATTTTCTGCAGATTATCCGGGTCCAGGTCGTGGAGGCAGCAGTCTAAGCAGAGATGCCCAGACCTCCCTCTTCCCAGCCACGTCCTCCAGCTCTTCCGGAGGGACACCAAGGCATTCCCAAGCCAACCAAAAGATGTAACCTCTCCAGCATGTCCTGGGTCTGCCCCAGGGCCTCCTATCGCTGGGACATGCCTAGAACACCTCTCCTAGGAGGCATCCAGGTCAGATGCTCGAACCACCTCAACTGACTCCTTTCGATGTGGAGGAGTAGTCGTTCTACTCCGAGCCCCTTCCGAATGACCGAGCGCCTCACCCTATCTCTAAGGCTAATCCCAGCCACCCTTCGGAGGAAACTCATTTCGCCATTGGATCTGCAATCTCATTCTTTTGGTCACTACCCAGAGCTTGTGACCATAGGTGAGGGTAGGAATGTAGATCGACCAGTAAACAGACAGCTTCGCTTTCAGGCTCAGCTCGCTTTCCACCACATTGGACCAGTACAGAGTCCACATGACCGCGGACGCCGCACCAATCCATCTGTCGATCTCCCGCTCCACTCTCCCCTTACTCATGAACAAGACCCCTACATATTTAAAATTCCTCCACTTGGGGCAGTAACTCGTTCCCAACCCGGAGTGGGCACTCCACCCTTTTCCAACCGAGATCCAAGGCCTCAAACTTTGAGGTGCTAATTCTCATCCCTTCACACTTGGCCACAAACCACCCCAGTGTGAGCTGGACGTCATCGCTCGATGAAGTCAACAAAATCACATCATCCGCAAAAAGCAGAGACGAAATCTTGAAGCCACTGAACCAGACACCCTCCTAGAAATTCTGTCCACAAACTTGTGTAGCCAAGTCCTACAATGCTGTATACCCAATGTGGTGTTGATACAGTCAAAATCCAACAACAAGACGTCATTCCACTGTACCCATCAAGGTTTGATTTTTATTGTGCAAGAGGTTTTTTGTCAAGCATACTGAGCTGGACTTGTGTGTCAATTTTTAAAGTAATTGGGCCTACTTTGTGAAGGGCAGGGCTGTTTCACTGTTTAATTTTTAGGCCTCAATTACAGCGCCACCATGTGGCCATTTAGGCTCATATTTCTTGGTGAGTAGGTTTCACACATGTGCTGGGCCAGCTCACAACAATTTGAACCACAGCAGATACTGATAGTTCTACCCCCTCAGGGTTTGAGCCCTAATTAAAAGCAGTGACTCACCAGTGTATTCAATTTTCTTAGAGGTAAATTTGTTTTTAAGCTTAATTGAGGCAATTTAATTTTTTTTTGTTTAGTTTCATTTAACACCACCATCAATCCTATAGGGAAGGCAAGGACACCAGCACATCAGTTGGTCTGCATTCAGTATTTCATCACTATT
>VUQI01027630.1:0-29807 GCA_015106735.1 Paratilapia polleni
CATCATAGAGTATTTTACCATATATTAAAAAAAATAAGTTTAAATCATATTTCACCTCACATTTTTTTAACACGAATCAGCACTTTTTTTTTTTTTTTTTTTTTAAAAAAAAAACAAACAAAAAAACTTAACTATAGGATAAAATCTGAAAAAAAACAAAACAAACTAAACTATAAAGTGCACTGGATCAGCATGTAGGTATAATTCACAGAATCTACAATAATATAATTTCTAATTATTTCTGTTGTAGTTTTGACATTACTGAAGGAATGATATGAACAAAAAACTGCGTCATTCTAGAGCAGTTAATGGAATTAAAACACTGAGGCTTGTTCAGCAGCCTGTGGGGCACATCTGGCTCCAGCTTAAAACTGAAGCCCAGACCAATATCTTAGTTTTAAAGGCTAGTTCTTTGCAGTCAGTCAGTTGTTTTAGGAATGTTGGTTAATTGCAATTCCTATGGAAAGGTTGGATGGATAAACACTGAATTGCCTCTGATGTGTTGTACATCTCTACTGGCTCTTGGATTAGACGCCTCCACATTCTGGGCCAAATTCATCTGAACTAAATGGTCTTTTTGTGTTTATTCTGACCTTAAGCAAGGCTGTGACCAAATGTTTCTACCTTGGGTCATTTCCAGGATTCCACAACACTCAACGCAGGCTTGGGAGAAGCATTTACACATCAGGAATATGCCAGGGAGGTGTTTCAGTAAGGTGTTTTCACCTGGATTCACTGTGAAGAGAAAAAAAAAATTCTGAGAACAGGTTTTCTAAATCTCAGTTTAAGGTCCTGTGGACATTGTGAAATTATATTTGTGGTCTGTTTAAATCCTGAAAGTTCTAGAAAGTTGCATAGATGCTTACGTATTACCTTTTCTGCAAAAATTATAAAATACTATGAAACTATAATTTGATAGGTGATGATACACACACTTTACTAGATTTTTGCTTCCATGGTCCTGTATACAACAAAGAGCTTCTGAATAAAAAAGGCTATGATTGTAAATAAACAAAGGTTGAAAAACATTGAGAAAACAAAATGTTCCCTCAAAAAGCACACATTAGAAGCAGGTGCAACAAAGATACTATATTGCTGCAATTTTTTAAAGCAATGAGCATTTCTGCCATTTGTTAAATATCTGTACTCTTCCTGGATTAAGATCCCTTATTCTGCATTGTTGAGTATATGTACTGTGGGGATTGAATGCTAATTATTTATTTGTGTTCATTATTTTGACTGCATATATGCCACTAGAAATCAAATTTCTTAGAGCAGCTATTTTAGATTTTCTTCACATTCCTTGTCTTTCTCTCAGCCAGAGATTATATCTGATCAGATTGTTGCAGAAATTTATTTTTTGATGTTGTTTGTGTTGTGCATTATTAGTCAACTGTTCAAAATTAGTTAGCTATGTATGCTTGATATGTATGTTAATTTCTACCCTGTATCTGAGTCTCAAAATGATCACCATAACAACATGTAAAACTCTCTCACGCATTTAATGTTTTAGCGATGCGGATTATTTTACAGCCACTCCAGTCGTTAATTGTGCAATTAAATAAAAAATTAATTAAACCCTTTAAGCCGATGCACTTCTCTGGTGATACAATAGCGCAGTTCAGGGTCCGAAAATCTGGAGTTTGTTGGTTTCTTCATAAAAAATCCCACGCAGGAGGAAAAAGTGTGAGAAAGCGGTCATTTTCCCTCATATTAGTCTTCGAGTATATTAATAAAAGTGTTATAATCTCTTAACTTTAAATTGTATTTCATTGTTTTTATGAAATAATTCGTGTCTAAAAAGGACGCACACATTATGAAATCAAACGTTACAAAACACAGCCTGGGTACAAAGTTTGGATATCTTTTTTTTTTTTTTAGAATAGGGGCTCATTTTTTATTTTATTCTTATTTAATTTAGTTTATGCCACAAATAACTCGATATCGAAATATTTGGTAGAATCTGTCTTTCTGTAATCATGCACTTTTGAATGTTTTCGAAAGAGTATGAACGTTAATAGTGAATTAATACCTATGGCTGAGAAAGTTTGACGTCCTCATCTGTTGAGCAACGACAAAATACGTGCTTTGGTTGGTGAAATACTAGACGGAGACTTATGAATGAATAAGTGGTCAAATTTGAAGAATCTGATTTGATAACCGATGTTTTGTTTCTTTATTTGAGTGAAGAGGTGGCCTAATCCAGCCAGCATTTCTAATATCATTCAGATTTACAGCAACAGAAGACCCGACTCAATAAGATACCGTGGCGCAGTGCTGATAAGAGTATTATCGGCCTACAGCCAACAGCTTTTCCATATCAGGACTCACTACAGATAAGATAAAAGCAAGTCAAGGACAGATCAAAAAATAGATTAACCCCTTATGACAGGGTTGATAAGATTGTCCGCAGTTTCGTTTTTTTTTTTTTTTTTTGGCTCACCAGTTATATGGGAGTCTCGGATATTTCTTTCTCGAATTTGGACCCTCTTTATGCAAACGGCTACTGTTTTGGTTTATGAGCGAGGTGAGCGAGGTGAGGAGTGTCCTCTTATGAGCACACCCAGCTCTGTCTGAGCACGGGGACTTTGAACTTGAACTTCGCCTTGTTCATCTTTATGTGCGCAATACACCGGAACAAATGAACCAGAACTGATTTTGGTCCATGAATTGATTTGCCTCTCTCCTTTATCTTCTCCACCGTCCATCCAAGCCATGTACAGGAAGTTCAAAAACTCAAATGGTGTGTTGCTTCCCACTTACAAGGTGGGCGACATAGTCAATGTGTAACTCTATCAATTCTTCTTTGGTTATGTATGGTTTGACTCATAATTTCTTTTGTGTTATGCTACAGGAGTGGCCTAGTGTTAGTTTTACACGGACAACCATTCTCAAGGACAGCTGTGTTTATCTGTTAAGTCGTCAAATATGCATAGAAAGAGGATCTGGCGTAGTTCTGTAGAAAAGGTCAGTTTACTTTGAACAGGGTTCAAATAGTCACACTTTTGACGCATTCAACCTAGTGTTTTATCACGAAGAAGGAGCTGTGTAGAGATTTCAATCAAAATTTAGAAATGTCTGTCTTCATTACAGGTTCATCATTCAGATTTCCTCGCCATTATCGCCAACATATCAGCACAGCAAACGAATCCTACTGATGTAAGGACATCATACAAATAAAAACATTATAATTAACGACGTAATTTACCTCAAACTAGTGATTTGGAAGCTTGGGGGAACGTACCAATATTGGAATAAGCAGTAAATATTTAATTGCTAGGAGAAGCGATGAAAGAGATCGCACCGCACACAAACACTTCTCTGGAGCCATTTTAAGCAATGTTATTTGAGCTGTAGCTCATCGAAACTGCAGCAGAAGTTAAACTGTAATCGTCAAAATTCATAAAAGAAGTATCAAATTAATCGCAAATAAAGAACAATAGTTAAACTTAGCCCCCCCCCCTTTTTTAAATAAACTATATCCATCTAACCTTTTCAAAGAAATGAAAAAAAGTCCTTTGTGAAATCCAAATTAAACGACTAAATTTAGACTTAGTAGGAGTTTAAAGCCAGTTTTCCAAATTTACATGTCTAACTAGCGCAGAATAACCACCTCTGAGTATCGGCGTCAAAAACACGCAGCCACGCGATTTGGATGGATTAGATTATGATTCACTTCTTTCATAAGATATTCATAGTTGACTTAAATCTATATGTAAGGTACCTGTATATTTTTTGGCTCAATCGTATGATTCAGTATGGTTTCCAGTGCACCGCTTCACTTCAAGATTTTCTTCATCACAACATCATGCAGGTGCTGACATCATTTTCCAGTCCGCAGCAACTCCAAACCAACAGCCCGTTTGATTTTAGACTCTTGATACAGTCACTGAGGAAGTTATTCTAAAAATCTCTTCCAGTAAATTTCCCGCATTTTTATTTGGTGTATTAAAGTAAAGTGAGCTTCACAGGATGTGTTATACAAATACGCCTTTTGCGCACACCAACTGGCCCCACTGTTTACATTTTGTACCTCGAAATATAATCTGTATGTTGTTCTATTTAAAATGTAATATACGTATCTTATAGTGTAATTTACAAGTTGTATCGTGACACAGAATGTGACGAAAATGATAAGGAACATGAAGGTACATTTGGGATCTAACAGATGATTCAGATTAAATATTTACATCTTGGTCCGAGATACTTGGACTCTAACAAAACTTAATGTGTTATTTTAGCTTATATATACAGAAACACTTAGGTAGAGTTGGATCTGCAGTGTTCTGCCTCCCGTTCATACACGTTTCCTCACTAGTCACCATTCAGGAAACAATGATTTTAATTCGGCTTTTCTATATAAACTTTGTTTAGAAACAATTTTTAACACGATTGGCAGCCCTGTCAGTAGTTGGTGTAGTGGCGTCTTAAGCCCAAAAACATTCAAAGCGCGTGTCCTCGGATCTCTGCCTGCATTCTGACACATTTTCTATATATGAACTCTATGAAGGCTGCATGGTGTTACAGGCTGTAATGCACGTTAGCATCAACCCAAGTGGCGCAGAAACTGGCCTGTAACAAAAACCGCAAGATTTATGAAGATACCCTTGAAGATTCTTGGAATACAGATTTCTATATATTGAATGGCCAAACACAGTTTGCTGTTTTGATCAGTCTCTTTTTGATAATCACATTTAAAATAAACGTGTTTAACCTCCGAGTACTGTTACTCTTTTTTCAGACCCATTGCTGGGGAAAAGAAATCTTCATCAGATGTAGTTCTGCAAAGATCTTTTTCGGGCATCAAGTGGAAGCTTAAAGCATATTAAATGCACTTCTAGTCTTGCTGGAATCCCTTTACTCTTACCTATAGACAGTCTGAAATATGCCGAAAAAGTTTTAAGGGCTTTATTCTTTGAGAGAAGAAGTGAGATGATTAATGATGAACGTGTGTGTCTTTTGTTTTGCTGTCTGGGCAGATGGAGCGACGGCCTCTCTTAACTTGAACTTGGACTTCCGACGAGGCGCGTCAAACTGTGGATTTATTTTGTCAGCTTTCTCACCGGTCCACCCTCTGGACTGCAGCAGCAAAGCTGAGCAGTGACTCTTGCAGGACTTGATTTACCACTCAAAAAGCGGTAAATCAAAGATTTGGTGCATACTAAAATACATTTTGTTAACATCAACGCACATCAAGGTATAACTTGGACAAAGTTTGGGCCCACAATATTTGACGAGACAAGTCTTAGTAAGGTCTTGGTATCATGTGTCGTTATACAAGTAAATATCTAATAAAATAATGTATTTCAGACGTTAGATCTGTAATGGCAAGGCTGTTTGGTAATGAGTTGAAGAGATGATTACGCAGGGCGCCGCTAGTACCACCTTTTCCACTTCAGCTAATATACAACAAGCTATGTGTCTAAAACTGTACCAACCAGCTTATCAGTTCTATTTATCGGTTTGTTTTTGTGATGATGCTGGTAGGCTGTCATCTAAATTGTGCGAAATTCTACAAATGTTCGCGGCTCAAATGCTCCCCATTAAACCGGTGTTGTGTTCCTGACGAATTTATTGCATTTCAAAAATACAATTTGTATTGCAACTTAATGACCTGCAAAATATCTTATTCTCAAAATTAGTAAAACCCTGCAGCCAGTGCAGTGCAGTCAGAGAGTGATGAGTTACTGACAATATAATAACAATATGATAAGTAGACACAAAAAAAATGTTGTAAAGCCCGTGTTGTATTTTGTAAATCTATCCGCCCTAGCTGTAGCGGTGGTCTGCCAGCCTGCCCTTCTGATCACCGGGCGCGGCTCCGCCTGGCCTGCTTTATTTTGCGGTTAGCCCACAGCCATCCTCTCATTGTTTACCTGCTTTGGGTGAGGTTAAACGAGTCAAATCTGAAGTAAAATGTGCCTAACGTATAGTGTCTGTAGTCCTCATGCATCTTTTTTAAAAGTCTAATAATATAGAGTCAGTCTAGTCTGTATATTATCTGTGATGAGTAAGAAGATGGTCAAACCTGTCGGTGATTATCCTAAAGAAACCATCGACCAAATTGGAGCGAATTCTACTGATTTTCAGACGTCCGCCATATTTTGTTACTTAGCTTTGTTGTATTTTACCTCTGTTAACCTAGGATTAATAAGACTCTAAGAGTCTGTATAAGAAGGTGCTGATGCTATGAATCTAAAGGGTTGGGGTGGAGGGCGTTATACTCCTTGCACTGTATGGCCTAAACCCGATACATTTATGTTTTCTGTTCACTGTATGCTGTTTCACTTAAAGTAATTTAAGTTTGCTCGGCAAACATGTCTTCCTGCCACTGACACGAACCTACGATGCAGCAGATTTACCTCCTGAAAACTTAAAGGCGACTGCCACGTAGTTTATGTTAGACTGGAGTCACAAATGCCCCATCCAGCATCGGCTGCTAGTGTCGGGTGTGCATTTTAAAATCTGCTCATGCATATGCAGCAATTGCAGGAAATGCAAAAAGTAATTTGTGGATCTTGATGCGAGGTGAAATAGCAAACAAAATGCTGATAGCAGCCTGATCTATTTACGCATATGGGCGATTGCGTTTAAATTAGAATTGCATGTTATTGTTTTGCAAATTCATGTTTATCACGCACCAACACTGCACCACCCTAGTTATATATTTTAGACCTTGACAAAAATCACATGCTGCCCCGTGCACTGACAGTTGGCATAGAATTTCAGTGCAGTGGTCATGGTTTTTACCATTATGAACTTTTCTGATCGTAAATTAAATGCTGCTTGGAGAGGAAAACACCAGACTGAGATGCTGTTTTCGTTTTGTAGGAATGTTTTCATGACAGTACACTGCTTTGCTCTCCTGCCTCCCGAACAACAGCCCACCTTCTTTTACACACACACACACACACACACACACACGCACACACACACACACGCAACACTAATGATTCCTAAGAGAAATTCACCAGTTTGCAGAGGTAAATGTTACACAAAGACTCCAATACAAACTAATTGTAAGTACATGTAGCGCGCTCGACCAGGAACTTGTGACACACACGATGCTTTCAAGTTAACATGAGACTTAGTTGACTATGATATTTATGTATAGATCACAGTCCAGTTTTGGTCAAATCAGTTTGTCCATATACTTAACGTGTCCAAAGTTTGTCTTTTTAATGTATTAAAATCTCTATGGGCTCTATACTATAGTGCGCATATCTATTTGGCTATTTCAGATGTCCTAGTCCACGTCTACTTTTCAGCGGAATTACCAGTCACTTCACTTTGATTATAAAAATGGTTCGATCTCAGCAAAGCCTGCAGCTGACTGGAAACTCTTAAATAGAAACGCAACCTGATTTCAGCATGCATGACACAGACTCTACCTGCAAGCTGTCAACACATTCTTGGATCGCTGCATCAAGTCTTCAAGTGCTTTTGTGCCCAAGGATTTGCATCACAATGACACTGGTAAGATGCTATTTAATAATATAATATAATCTGATAGATAGATAGATAGATAGATAGATAGATAGATAGATAGATATTTTTTTCACCTGTTTCCTTTGAAGGTTATGATCGCAGTGTCATTATTATTTGAATGAGATATAGGCCTGCGGTTTAGAAATAAATGGGAATGTACAATGATATACTACAGCCTTGTACTGCAGAGTCAAAATGGCGCTTGCTGCATGTTGTAAACGCATATTCTGCTTGCTTAATAGCCATCGGCTAAGTCATGTGCATATGCAGTGAGTTGAGAGCGGAAGCCGCAGGTAGGGAGCCATTGTATGGGGATGGAAGCTTCCCCTCCCCCACAAACCTCTGCATCAGACAGGCGCGCTCCCCGCCTGACAGGCCCTGTCTGGCAAGACGTGATGTCTGGTTGTCAATGTATTTACAGCAAGGCATCATAGCTGGTGGTCAGGATAGGCCTATTGATGGTCGTTTCTATTAACACTTCCTCCACGTTCGCAGAGGACAAGAAATATTTAACTCATCCTTGCAGATCAAAGTTTCTAAACAAGTGTTTTAACATTTAAGACTGATGGATGCTTGTAAAAAGATGTTTTTTTTTTTTTTTTTGTCGAAGTTCCCACAAACTATATGAGGAGAAGTATGTAGAATACAAGTACTTACTTAAAATACTTCGCCTAAAACTGACCAGTAGCAGGCAGCGTTTTTGCATATATAAACATATATTATATTAAAGTAAAAAATGACTGTGATGACAAATTTATTTCTGGAATCTATTTTTTTTTTTGTTATTTTTGTAGTTGGGTTAAGTACCACTGCAAGCTTAACGACTATTATTGACACAGTTTTCTCTTTCTCTCATGTCATTATACGCAAGTTTAAGGACTATAATATGCTGTAACAAATAAAACCTAAGCCCTGTTAGATAATTTAATTTTAGTCTGATTTCCCAACATAAATTAGAGACATGTTTACATACTTACCCAGCGCAACTCACCACAGCTCAGAGGAAAAGTTTAGGGTTGAATATGGGGGAGAAAATAGCAACCTTCATATCCAGCGCCTGTCTTTCTGGTGAATAAATTATTTATTTATAATTCTCACAATGAGTACATAGTTCGGATAGTATTAAATAGAAAAATATCAATACAGTGTGAAACATGTGTAAACTTAGGGAAAAATAATTATAAGACTCAGCCTGTGCATCTAAAGCACGTTAAGGGTTAAAACTAAGATAATGAATTTTAAAGTTAATCACTGAAATCTGATAGCTGTTAGAAATCATTTTAAGATATGTTCTGCAGGGCGTATTAGACACTATAGCTAAAATATCGTTGCTGGTATCCTCGGTATTTTTTTTTTAAATATATATTTAGTTGTTCCAAAAGGTTAAAGAAGAGGGCAGTGCTTAAGTAATTAATTCAGTGGTTACCAGTATATTTAGGATATTAATTTATTATGTAGTTTATTTAAGAAATGACTATGACAAAATCAGAAATTCGCATATTCACTCAGTTTTGGGAAAACAACAACAACAACAAAAACTACTACAGATCGGCTTAACATGTGATTTATTTTTATAGCAACAAATTTTTACTTAATGAAATTAGAGGTTTTTTTTTGTTTGTTTGTTTTTTTGTTTAATGTGTATAACTATAAGGCTGCCTATTTGACCACCGCTGCATCATCTGTCTTGAGGAACTATTACCACAATCGACAAGAAAACATACACTTGTAGCTATTGTAGGAGGCGGCATTGATTAAAAATATTAATAATTAAAGTCGTATTATAACATACTGTCATTAATAATAAAATGACCTAATATTTTGGTTTGGAGCCTGTTATCTGCAGCGCACATGTTGTCAAATTCCTGATCTTTTAAGCAAAAACTAAATACCTAAAGTTACTATTTGGAATTCTGTCTCCTTCTTCACACAAAGCAAATATTTTAAAGTAAGGGTCTCTAAATAACAACTAGTTTGCATGCATACTTCAGTGTGAAGTTCATTCTTGCCTGTCTAGACTCTGATTACGACCTTGTTTGTCTGCGTTTTTTTACCTTGACCTTGGACTTCCGTGCAGCTGCCGCTTGGATGAGCCCTTCGCAGTTGTAATTTCCTTGAGACAAAAGAACTATAGTCTCTGTCCGAGGAACGACAGGAGTTCAGCTTCCTTAGTGCTGTTTACAAATGCGCAACGGTGGCTCGGTTATTCCTAACACAACTCAGAAGAGCGAAAAATGTTGATAAACTATCCACCCTTTGCAGGGCAGCTTGTAGCCTGCTTTATGAGTGACTCATGGAACAGGCATTACAAAAAGCCTACTTTATGGATTCACTGTGGGCATAGCCCATCGGCTATTTTTGAAACTTGAAAATACAGTAAAGTTTTACATATTAACGCAGAAGTCGTTTTTTAAAAATACAGAGCGGAAGAAAGGGGGAATTTATACAACTGGCGTGATTATAGAACCTGGAAATAAGATGAACTAAAAAATTTGAAAAGACCTTTAGCAAACGGCTAGTCCCACAAATCTAAAGGAGGATGTAGATAAAATGACAGAAGAAGCGTTCTTGGAAGAAATAGGTCCGCAGATCTACCATGGAGTCTAATTAAATGAGATCTGTAGCCAACACACAGTCCAGTTGAAAGCGCTCCTTGTTCTTATTTTCGCCTGAAAGCGTCAGCATCCACTTCTAGTGTATGAATGAACTGTCCAGTGAAACAGAAACATCACATGGATTCGTTTAATGGTCTCTTTGATTGTTTTGTTATCGCTGAAACTCATTTTGGGCCTAAGCGCGAATGTTAAAACTGAACATATCTTTACCCAAACATTGCAGATTCAGCTGTATATAAACTGAGGCAGGCTATCAGCCATTGTGGGCGATTGCGCCAATTCTATCTTCAGTTAAACAAACTCTGTATACTGAATTTGTAATGACGGTGTCTTACCTGGAATGGCTTTCATCTCGTCCTGTGACTGCTGGTACTGTGGTGCAAGGACAATCATTCAGCACATTCACTTTTGATAAACCTAAAACTGGGCCTGGTAGTTCTGCATCCCATACACACAACGCACGCACATGCACACTTACAACCTGTAGATAGGCTACTTAATTCTTAAAAATAATCACGATAATAACAAACTATTAGCTACATAAAAAAAATAATCATGTCATTCTAAAACTGTAATTTACTATAGGTTTCACAATGTCACCACCTGCAATGTAGCATCAGTAAACATCATAATTATGTCCTGCTGAAACAGTGGTATTCCACAGCTAGCTTCTCTCCTCAGCATATTAATATGTGGCCCAGTAGAAGACACGGATCTAAATGCGCACGTCCAAGAAGGAGTCTTGATAAGATAAGCAAGGTTTACGTATGCATAAATAGTAGCCTGCATATACCTCACACAAGTATGACACAGTAGACATTTAGTTGACAACAAAATAAAGATTCCACACTGATTCATCTTTCTGAATATTGTACACGTTATATTCAGACACATTTCTCTTCCACAAAGCAGTGAACAGAGACAACGTTTGTGCCATATGAAGCAACTGAAAATACCATTCAGAAATGTAAATATAGATATTTGCTTTTTATTTTCTATGTGCACAATATTATACCCCATAGAAGCTTCAGAAATCGGCTAAATTTCACAGGTTGCTTTCGTTTGCCCAAATTTTGAACGTATCCAAACTCCCCTTTAAGGGTGTGGGTCTAGGTGATTTAAGCCAATGATATGACTCGGTATTCTGCAGGAAAAACGGTGACACTTGAGGCAGTGGGTCTTTAAAGGGCTGCTCTGCTCCTGCTCACAAGCTCAATCTCGTAGGACTTGTTAGCGTATCACGTGCCAGATTCTTAATGAAGTGGACACACAAGAGCTCTGTGTGCGCATGCGCTTGGTGTAAACTGTAGTTGGAAATGAGGTGTCCGTCTTGGAGTAGTCGACTTTTAAAAAGCATCGGCAGCCCGTGATATGACGACTTCGCTGGTTCTGCATCCACGCTGGGCGGACACCTTGATGTACGTTTATGAAAAAAGCCCGAATGAAAACAACCAGAATAAAAGCCAAACAATGGAGGGACTGAGCGGTAATTGCCCTGCGACCCACTGCAGGGACCTGATGTCGCACCCCGCGCTGGGACGACATTCTGGCACCATAGCGACCCACCAGGGCTCCGTCTACTCGGATATTTCCTCCACAGACACCGGCCGACAGTGTCCTGCTTCTCAAACATCATCTAGTGCATCTTTGAGTTACGGTTATCCATTTGGAAACCCATATTACGGTTGTAGATTATCTCACTCGCACAACGTGAACTTGCAGCAGAAGCCTTGCTCGTACCATCCCGCAGAGAAATATGCCGAGCCCAGCACAGCGCTGCCTACGGAAGAACTGTCTACCAGGGCGAAAGAGTTTGCCTTCTACCCGAGTTTCGCCAGCTCGTATCAGGCTGTTCCTGGATATCTCGACGTGTCGGTGGTGCCCAGTATCAGTGCCCACCCTGAACCGCGGCACGACGCCTTGATTCCCATGGAGGGTTACCAGCACTGGGCTCTCCCTAATAGCTGGGATGGGTACAAAGAGCCAACGCAGCCAACTCATATTTGGAAGTCACCTTTCCCAGGTATGGAAAAGTATAATGATTTTTTTAAGGTGTTCCGGCAGGTTGGAATTTGTATAATAGTCCAGCGGCTGGTAGTATTTTATTACTTTTGCCATCACATTAAGACTATTAAAATGTAGTCAGATAGTTTACTTTGCTCTCTTAATGTGGTCTATCAATTTTATTGTGTTAAACTCTCCATATCAACTTACCAAGGAGCCCAGGGAAACTAAATCTGACAAACACACAACTGTAAATACCAATGCCAGTCATCACGTGTACTTTTCCTGCATGCAGAGACATTCTTCGGTTTGAAGTTAAACAAATCATCGTGCATTTCTTTGAAGTATGCATAAAGTGATGAGAAATTAGAATTCCAACTTAAAGTAGCTTTTCAGGAGCCACATGGCCCTTTAACGACCAATAGCCTGTCCTTTCTGAGAATTTGCTTTTGAGAGTCATATGATGAATATAGTTGAGTTTCGTCACGTAGAATAGAAAGCAGCACCATTGCATACCTTTGCCCCCTGTATGACAATATAGTGGCTTAGCTAGCCTGCTGTGTTTGGATGGTGCCAATAAATCTCAGCGCCCCGTGGTGCGTCTTTTGCATATATTAGGATACATTTATAACATTTGCATTGCATGCAGTACTTAGCATCATGTCATATAAATGTTTCAGAAACAGGAATCAGCTCACATTATAATGCAGGCTCACCTTTTCCTTTACTATCACACAGCACGTCTCATATCTGATAAGGGACACAGGAGTCCGACCAGTATACTGCACAGTGTTTATTAGGCCACTTTGTTTTGCTCATGGGTTCATGATCTTTTTGAAATCTGTAACTATTTTAAATTTCTGGTAGGGACCACCTTCCTTTTTTTTTCATATATTATAAATACACAAGAGCAAGCCACGCAAGCACGGGCACGCAGTCAATTACGCGCGCACACACGTGCACGAACATACAAGTGCGCGCTGGCTTTCTGTGCTGCTTCAGCCATACACACAAACTGACGTCCTCTCACACAGACCTTACTGTTTTGCGTTAAACTAAAACACACATGCAGTAACTTTAGAACCCACTCAGTTATCCTCATTTTACTGACAGAATATTTAATGCGTAAAACTGTGAGCAAAACATTAAGATAACATTGCTTTAAAATCATTTGTCTTAAATTAAAATAATAAAAAAAAAATATTAAGATACACTATTCTTGTATAAACATGAAGTGCGGAGAAAAATCCACAATCTCTAGCTATAAAATTATGCTTGGGGGAAAGCTTCATTTATTATAGCTTGCCAGTATTTGTGTTAAAATGTTGCCATACTTGTCCTGTCATGTTTCTCCTTGGTTGTCTTGCACTTAGCTTTACTTTTGGCGAAAGGGACTAATCCGAGAAGTTAGGTTACCTGAAAAAAACAAGGTACCCAGTGCTATTTTTTTTTAAAGATGTATAATGAATATACCCCGGGAAACTGAGTGATGAGTAAAGTGTAGAATCTTTAAAAAGTATTTAAAGAAATTTATTAACTTTTACTTACAGTATGTTTAACACATATAACTTTATTTTAATTACTAAAAACAGAAAAAAAAAAGTTTCCAGCTGTCTTCAGGTTAGTTGGCAGATTGTGATTTCTGTGTCTTACTGGTGACTGGTGTATGGCGCACACATCCAGACAAAATGTAAATATAGGTATCAGTCTTACCCCACAGGTTGATTACATCTCAACGAGAGATTCATTTAAGATATCAATAACAATAATTAGGGTAGTCCATAGATTATCAACGATCAGAGGTATTGACATGCATTGTAATGGCTGTAACTTGATACTGATAGTTCATTTACAGAAATAAATCGAGGTTATTTATCAGGATCTTCACATTACTGAAGTCTCGCTCAGTCACCCCTCTATATGTCAGGTGCAGCACACCACAGATTCTGACTTCAACAAAATTTTAGTTGTCTACCCCCCTCCCCCGTCTGCCACCCAGCCATCCCTACTCACACACACACACACACACACACACACACACACACACACACACACACAGACTTAGACAGGAAGGATTTCATAAATAAAGTGAATCTTTAGCAACTGCATTGTTAGTGTGTATGTATGCTTGCACCTCAGTTTATGTTTCTCCAAACACTTGGCTTGTAGGTCACTGAGTCTGTCAATCAGCTAGTCAAATGACTGAATTAATCAACTGCTTAGTCTTTTACTTAACCAGCCAAAGCACCACCTAACACAGTGGCCAACTAACCTATGAGTCAGTGGACCAGCCAGTCTTTTCCAAACTCCTGACCTTTGAAAGGGTTACGACTATCTTTGATGTTCCCTTTTCCTTGTTTTGGCATAGTGGCTCATTTGTTTATTCAGTTAAGTGCTTTGTCCTTTATGACTCTATAAAAGAAGCTTTCATTAGAGACCAATGACAAAGCTGCACATACTTATTTTACCCCAAGGTTGTTAAACACAGACACACACACAGAAAGTTGATTCTCAGTGAAAATGAGTGGACTTCTAATGTTAAACTGTCTTAAAAGACTAGTGACGTATACTGAGGAAGGGCACAAAGGAGAAATGCAAAGAAAATGCTATAGCCTGTAAAATAGATATCTTAGAGTAGAGTTAGACTTGCATCATGTTTCTAAGTTCTGTAAAATAATATACAGTCATGGTAAAAAGAAAGTACACCCTCTTTCAATTCTAAGGTTTTACATATCAGGATATAATAAAATTTTATCCAGTCCTTAGCAGGTCTTAAAATTGGATAAATAGACCTCAGATGAACAATAACACATGACATATTACACCATTTCATTATTTCACAAAACCTAAGCCAAAATGCAGAAGCAGCATGTGAAAAATTAAATACACCCTGTGTTTCAATAGCTTGTAGAACCAACTTTAGTACCAGTAACTTGAAGTAATTGTTTTCTGTATGACTTTATCAGTCTCTCACATCGTTGTGGAGGAATTTTGGCCCAATCTTCTTCACAACGGTGCTTCAGTTCATTGAGGTTTGCAGGCATTCATTTATGCACAGCTTCCTTAAGGTGCTGCCACAGCAGGTTGAGCTCTGGACTGGACCATTGCAGCACCTTGATTCTTTTCTTTTCCAGCCATTCTGTTGGAGATTTGCTGGTGTGCTTGGGATCCTTGTTCTGTTGCATCACCCAATTTAGGCCAAGCTTTAGCTGTCGGACAGATGGTCACACATTTGACTTTAGAATACTTTGGTATACAGAGGAGTTCATGCTTGACTCAATGACTGGAAGGTGCCCAAGTCCTGTGGCTGCAAAACAAGCCCAAATCATCATCCCTCCACCACCGTGTTTGACAGTTAGTGTGGGGTGTTTGTGCTGATATGCTAATGACCAGAGGATTTTTATTGTGTCCTGATACGTAAAACCGTAGAACTGAGAGAGGATGTACTTTCTTTTTACCATGACTTTAATCTGTCTTAGTGAAACTAAAAATATCAAATGCCCATTAAATATTAGGCTGATGACATACTTTGCAAGTCTGCAGGTGACCCTACCTCCTAAATATTTTCCATGGTTTTGGGTGAAACAGTGTTATTCAGATCACTTTTTAGGTATTTTGTCTAGTCACAGTTGCCAAAAGACTCTCCCTTTTCTTATTGCCCAGATAAATTAAGTTTGTCCCGCTTCAGCTCTTGTGTGTAAGCACATTTCATTCTCATATAATCCAAAGAGTGCGTGTAACTCAGTCGTAACAGCTGGGAAAGTTGTGGCTTTTCTACCATGAAATGTTGTTTGCTGTAATGAGACAAAAAAATTCTTTTAAGGGGATTTGTTTTTGTGGTTCAAGTTGTTTGTTGTGTGGAAGGTGGATTTCCCCAATCTCTGGAAAACTTCCCAGAATACTGTGCATGTTCACACGATCACATGCATCACAAACACAGAAATACAGGCACACTTGCCCTTCCAGCACCACTTAAAAACAATTATACCATTGCAGTGCCTCTCCATAATAACAAGCCTCCTTGTGATTTACACGATGGCCTTATCATAAATCCTACCTGTCAGAACTGATTAAGATATAGTGTGTCACAGGGAATCTACATGGTTGTACGAGGAACAGATGGCCCCAGGCTAGTTTCTTTCCCTCTCTACAGAGGTTAAGAGTTTGACACGGAAAATGAAGTCATGAGGCCTGTGATGCACACTGAGTCACACAATAAATGTCTGATGATGCCCCCTTTCTGATCCTGATTTTCCAAAGCCTGAATGACAAGTTAAAAGTTACTTGATTTATATTAAGAAGGTGTTCTTTATAGTTATTCTAACTGAAAATGGGACAGTGATCTCAGTAGCTTAAAAAATGTACAATAAAGGTGCACATAAAGCATGGATTATTTTCCTCAGACTCTGTTCCTATGATGCTGCTGTTCATAGACAGTTAAGAAATAAATGAGCTTACTTGCATGGGAAAAGAATGCAAACCTTTTTGCCTATTTTTTAAATTAGGTACAGTGAAGGTTAGGAGAAGGTTAGGCTTGAATGCAGCCAAAAAATAATCATAAAATGAAAAGAAGACCTGATAATGATGGGTTATGGTGAAATGATGAACCTATTAGTGCAGAGGTAGTGTTCAAACCTTCATCAAAGAGCAGAGAACGGTTCCAAAAATATAATTGCAGCTGGCGATTGCCCAAGCAGTTATCACCTTCAAAGGACAGCTTTCTACTTGTTGTGGTGCAACGACAACTTAACTGATACATTCCTTTTGTCATGAAGCAAATTTATTTTTTATTGGGTTCCAGTATTGCCAGCAATGTCCTAATAAAACCTACACGATAAAGAGATAAAGGGCGAGCTTGTTTGATGTTGCAAGATTATAAATTCCTGTGATTTAATATTGCATATCACCACATTGCCCAGTGGTATTGTTCATTCAGTACATGTCTATACAGCTGCGTGCAGGGAATAGGTGTGTGTTTGAATATCCCTCATTCAACCCCTACAGTGACCTATAGTCCACTGCCACTTTTCTCAAGAGCCCTCCCCTGCAGGCTCACAGTCATCAGCTGACTATCCTGTAACAGAGCCCAGGACTGAGTCAAGCAAGAGATTACCTCCTTCTCTTGTCATTAGCAAAGTGGGCGTCAATCTTTCATGTTACAGGAGGCCTCATTTTCTGGCTTCTGAATAGATCTGTCTCCCGTGTTAACAGCTAATTGGCTCTGGCGCCATTGTAGCATTGAAGGTAGTCATTTAGGCACATTACAGGCGGCGGCTCTGAGGGCTTGAGAAGCTCAGCAAGCGAGAGAGAGAGAGAGAGAGGTGGGGTGGATGAGTGAAAGAGAGATGAGATGAGTGACAGTACTATGATAACCGCGATAATAAAAATAATGTGATTAGCTTGAGTGTGCATGAGTCGTTTTTTTACATGTCGCACTGGTTTGACGAGTTGCTCGTCTTACTGAGGAGAATGTCACTTAACTGTGTGTACAGGACTGTGTGTTTTTGTGTATTCATGCCTATGCATGTGTCTGAATGTGTGAAGCTGAGGGATTATCTGTAATTTTAAATGTCAGTTAAACTGTTTGATAATTTGATAATTTTACAATATTTGATCCAAGTAAATAGGTGGCATGGAGGTGCAATGGTTTGCACACAGTAAGAAGGTTCCTGATTTTGAATCTGCCACAGTTTGCATGTTCCATGTGCCTGCAGGTTAGGTTGGTGATTCTAAACTGGTCGTAGGTGTGAATGTGAGCGTTGTTGTCTCTCTGTCTGTGTCAGCCCTGTAATGGACTTGCAACCTGTCCAGCATGTCCTCCGCCTCTCACCCTATGACAGCTGGGATAGGCTGCCCACCTGTTGTTCAAGCCTTCTGTGTACAAATAGCAGCCAGTCAGAAGAAAGCTGGCTTAAAGGGAAGGGAGCTAAAATGGTTAGTTTCAAAGGGTGGACTGAGGATCTGCACCAAGGCCCAGTATAAGACAAATAAGGAATATTTTGAAGAGTGGATCATGAAATGCTACTCTAGTAGTGGAGTTGGAAAATGATACTAACTGGTTGCTTTTAGTGTCAACATTACTGCAAAAACAGACATCTCAGTGATCACATCTTACCCTCTAACGTGTTAATTTACCAACTTTGTATCAGCGTAGATAAAAAATTTTGCTAGAGTTATGGCATGAATGAGTGTTTTAATGGGAATGTAAATAGTGTGTGAGTGCAGCCCAGCCTGCTGATTATCCCAACCAAACATTCCACCACTTCAAAGCTTCTGCTGTAATTACAATGCTCTGAGGTGTGCCCGACTCACACAACCAGAGGCCTCTCAAGCTTCTCTGACACATACACAGGCATACTGTACAGAACTCCACACAGTACACACCCACACACACACACACACACACACAAAACATGCTCAGACAAATTGCTTTCGCTATTACCAAGCTTAAATGATATTATGGAAAAAAGGAAGTGGGATGTGTGGGTAATTTTGCTACACCCAGAAGAGCACCCCTCTCATTTTTACCCCTCCTCTTCTTCCTCCCTTCCTTCCTTTATTCCTCCTTCTACTTTTCTTGTAAAATCCTCTTTAGATCTGTGTTCACGTAACTATTTGCATTTCTAAACCACAAATAACATGCATGTGATATACACAGTATTTTATATAATACTTAACTGTTATTACTTTGTTTGGGCCTGACATTCTTGATAATTTTGTTGTGAGTACAGGATGCAGCTTGAATTGCTGCCACGTGGGTTATATTTTCCAAATAAATGTAATTAAATAATTGATTGAATTAGTGCCAGTGGTTTCTTTTATTACAACTGAATTATTTCTTTTAGCCAGGTTGGCAGTTAAATTGACACACAAGCCAACAAGGATTTTATGTCCTTCCCTTTTTAACTATGAGGTGTGCCCGAATCATACAGCCAGAATATTGCCTCTTTCAATCTTTTCTCATGTGTTACATCTAAGATTTTTATACTGACAGTGAGACCAAATATGGCAAGAAACAAGCAAATAAATAGACGGTGCAGAATGCAGAACGAAGAGCTGGAAGGAAGGAAGCAAGCAAGGATAGAGGGTCAAAACAAAGCTAAACACGAGGGAATAGGAATAAAGAATTTTGAATTTATTGGATAAAAGACATAGAGGTGAGGACAGAAAGAAAGCGAAAGAAAGTGAAAGAAAGAAAGAAAGAAAGAAAGAAAGAAATGCAAAGACATGTGAATAAGGATAGCAAGCATTAACGTATGTAAGAAAGAAGACTGGAGGTGGAAAAGGAGGTAACATGCCATCAACAGTCAGCCAGGAATGAGTTATATGACTGAATGACAAGGTGCCTGCAGGGTGGGGAGAGAGAGAGAGAGAGAGAGAGACAGAGAGACAGAGAGAGCGAGGTGGAGGAGGAAGGAGGTGGATCCTGAACAGAGCTGCAAAAAAGGCAACAGTTTCTCCCCTGAGGAGTCGATCCTTTCATCTGGCCGCTCACTGGCGCCTTCACAAACCTCTGATTGTCTGTGAAATAACCCCACTTTAATAAGGCAGCAGTGGCAGCCTCCTGGGAACTGAGTCCTGTTCCACAGGCTGGCATACAAGCTAGTCAGGCCTGCTAGCTACACATAAAATTACTGAAAACATTTCGCTATCTACTGTTTATTAATCTATCCTCAGGGATTTTTGAAAAAGAAGTGTCTTTTTCTTTTAAAGGAATGTGCCTATAAGCTTTTTGGGGTTTTCCCACTTTATTTTAATGGGTTATATAGCTTTTTGCTGTAACTCACTAAAGGTCTCTAAAGTTACAAAACCCAAAGGCCATGCCAAAGGGAATTATTCTCTCCCACAGAAAACACTGCTGCTGAACTGCCTAAAATGCCTTGTTTGTAGTCCAGGCTTTTCTTCTGTGAATGTGTCACCAACACACTGGCATAACGCCCATCAGCAGCTAGTTTGGGATCCCTCTAAAGAAAGAATGAGCAGCTGCCCCACAGTCTGCCATTCTTATTTAGTCTGTAGAGCTGCTTTGGGTAACTCAAATGCAAAAATGTCTCATCCATGAGCAAAGAACAGTAAATGTTCTGTTGTCGCCTGCAAGAGTGAATACAAGTGTTTTCATTCCCTGCTAGCTCGTAATGAACTGAACACTCAGTGAACTAGCTTTTAGGATGATAATGTCTCCAGCAAGAAATGTTGCATAGCTAGCATTGCGACTAGGTTTGTTCGTATGCCCACAGGCCAGGGGTATAGCTCATGAAGTTTCGTGAAACTGGGCTTGGTATGTTTTGCGTAATCTTGCTGACAGACAGACAGACAAGCAACACTGAAAGAACATTTCAGCTCTTGCCTTGGTGGAGGAAGATGTGGTCACAGTGCAAGTAATCTTGGAATTGAAAGTAGTAATGATGCATTTTGCAAAGTTCTGCAACTCTTTGATCTCTTTACCGTAACCATTTTTTTTTTTCCTACTGACCAATCTGACCAGCCTGAGCTTTTTGGGAGAGGGCCCTTAAAGAGACAAAAGCTAAAAGTCAGAGGGTGACAAGATGTGCTGTAGCACTGTAAAGTATGACAAAAATAAAGTGAGTTGCAACTTATTCCTGAAGGACTGTGAGGCTGTAACAGTTTTCTGATACAAAACAGTGATTAAATATCATTCAGCGACGGAACTGTTTAAATTAGCAATGGCGTGGGTGTTAGATATGTGCAATTAGTTGGCAGATAGTAAATAACTGAAGCAAGCATGACTATGGAAAAAAACATCTTAAAATAAGTGCACCATCGTTTCAGCTAACCACCATCAAAGGACTGTGTCTTCAGATAAAAGGCTGGAACAGTGTAAAGTTCCCCATTAGGACACCTGGACTTTCATCTGGTAAAACATGAAATTGTCTATGGAAAAAAAAAACCCTCTGAGTTATTTCATAGGCATTGACAATGAGTTACTTTTTGTCTAATTTGCAAAGTAAATGGGGCTGAATCTTAGGACAAGAAGATGAATGTGTCGGCCACAGACATGGAGAGAAACATGTGAATGTCTAATCTAGTTTGTGTCCAGACCGTAGCTGGGCTTAGCCAACGTTTTAAATCTGCAATTTAGCGAAATAATTTCCTCTGGAATCTCAATGTGACACTCTTCTATAAATGCTGGACTGACAAGTTACACAACAGAAATGTAAGACACAATGGAAAGTCCCAATAAAAGGAACACCAAACAAATCAGAGAGGGAGATGAAGAAGAAAGGGATCAGTGTTTCATCCCGGGTATAATTCTCCATAATTATCTGCATGGGGCCCGTGTTTACACATGCAGTCTCATGAGGATAGAGTTAGAGCTAATCCTTGACTGAAGCTTAACATGTGATAATGCTGCGGCAGAGCTATTGTTTTTTTTGTTTTGTTTTTTGCAGTCCGTTTCTCTCAATTCACTCATTTAAAATAAAGAGAAGACATGAGGACAATCCGTTTAGTCGAGTTTTCGAAGAAATCTTGATTTACATATAAAATCAGGCTTAAGATCTGTAAAATCTGCAAATGTGGAAAAATTCACTTTAACAAACGAACAACGCTTAGGAGACAATAGTGGGGACAATTCAAGCTTTTGGTCATTCTCATCATTTTGTCGTGTTCCAAATTAAATAAAACGAAAGAGAAAAAGGTCAGAATTCATTTGGAAATTTGTTACTTTCAGAGTACATACTACTACTACTACTACTACTACTACTACTACTACTACTAATAATAATAATGGTATTTGGGCAAACATAACTAGGTAACATCAGTTTTCTATGTTGTCCCTGAAAGCAGCACGTGCTCGCTCATAAACATTTTGGACAGCTGTGATTGGCCAAAGTTGAGCCGTGTCAACGCGCTGCGTCTACATACTCTCACACACAACTTGACAGATAACACTGCACTCACAGACGCGAGTTACACTTGGTTGAACTTACTGCTCTGTCTCCGTGGATTTCACCTGTTTTTCGGAGGAGAGATGGCCTCCAAGGAGGGTTTTAACGACTTGGGATGCAGTTCTTCCGAGGAGGACAGTAACCGTGTGGACTTGACAGAGGGGTCGGGGGAAGAGAAGACATCTCCCGTAGTGCGTCGGCATCACCCCTTTAGCGTAGAGGCGCTCATGTCGGGGAGAAAGACGCACAGCCGCAGCGGAGATTCCGCCTGCTGTACACCGACGGAGTGTTCGGTGGCGGTATCCCCCGCAGGTTTAAACTCTTTGTATGTGAGTCGGGAGACGGGCAGTCCTCCCGGGGAAAGCCGAAAGAGCTTAACGGCTGCCCCTTCGTCGCCGGTGAAATCTGAAGCATCGGAGCCAGAGGACTGCGCACCCTGGGTTACTACCAGCGCGTTTTCCACACAACCTCGTAAGTTTCTCCTGTCATATTATGCACCATGAAACTCTATTCATAGCTCATTTCGTCAGTATTCAGTATCCTGCAACCTGGAATACCAAAGTTGTTTGAACTTGTACCTTGGAAGAAAGGGAAAGTTTTCGGTTTTTCCTATAAATGCTGGAGAACAATTCTCTAAAAGCTGTGCTGCAAAGATGTCTTGTTTTGGACAGCTGTTTACTGAAAAGTATTAAGTAGACTAAAGTGTAAATAATAGTGATAATATTGGTTATCTGGTTGTGGTTGGTAGGCTGTAGCCAATTGTTCATTCTTTACACTCAAATAAAATTTGGGAAAAATCTAAGAATGAATCTCACCCTCTTCAAATCTTAATTGTTTCTTCTTCCAGGTCACCTCAGCGCTGCCTGTCAGCTGAGGAAACACAAGACCAACCGGAAGCCCCGCACCCCCTTTACCACATCCCAGCTTCTTGCTCTGGAGAGGAAGTTCAGGCAGAAACAATACCTGTCCATTGCTGAGCGAGCCGAGTTCTCCTCCTCCTTGACTCTGACAGAGACCCAGGTGAAGATCTGGTTCCAGAATCGCCGAGCAAAAGCCAAGAGGCTCCAGGAGGCCGAGCTGGAGAAACTCAAGATGGCCGCTGACGCCAAGACGGCTGCAGTGGCTGCTGCTGCTGCTGGAGCTTTACACCCTGGCTTTAGGTTACCACTGTCACTGGGTGCCATGTCACTATATGGACAGTCGTACTCTGCCTATCACCACCACAGACCCATACTGCCCATTTCACCTTTAGGAGTGTACGCCGCTCCTCTGGGCTACAGCATGTACCACTTATAAAAATGGAAATATCAGTGACTAAAGGATCCCAAAAAATGGACATAGAGGAAATATGCTGAAAAATCTGCGTGTATATTATACAGTTTCTACTGCACAAGAAGTGTTTGAAATAACTTTCTGAGCACTTCAAAATCTGTTTAAAAATCTCTTCTTTTTTTTTTCCCACAGCGAGGATAAGAGAAACTTCCTTTCTTGCCCCTTTGGACTGCCTGTTTACATGACTTGTCTATATGAGGAGGGGTGTTACTGTCCAGCTCTTTATAATCTCCAGTTGTTTACTTCTGCAATAGCTGAGCAGGGCGAGGACTTGCACTGAGCACCATAACACAGACTTTCCTGTTAAGTCTTACTACTCATCAGATACAGCACGTGGGGCCTTAAAACTCAAGACACTTTGCATGGATGAATGGGTGTTTCAGCAACTCAGGCAACTTCTTATCATTCTTTTATTTTCAATTTTATCAAAGGGTTTGCCTTGAAAAACTGTCAAATTCAGGTTATCGGTGTCTTTTAGACAGTAAGATTTATCCCTCTAACTGTACGCTATTGTAATTAAAATTATGTTAATGTTTTGTCTCTCATAGCAATAAAAGCATTTTCATTACTCCCTAATTTCTTTACAACACATTTATAGAGCACAGACATATTTATTCTCTTTAAAATACAATGCTGGAAATGTATAAGTTGTGTATTTATGATTATTAGAACATGGTACAAAATTTCTAACCAAATATGTATTTATATTGTTCTTCTCCCTTTGAAAGGGCCTGCTTTATGCTATGCAGTTTATATATGTATATATAAATATTTTTTACTGAGCGCCTGCTTTATCATTCATATGAACCAAACTATTAAAGGCTTTCAGACTGTTTCCTTTAAATGGCATTTAATTTTATGTGTAAAAAATAAAATAAAGTAGCAAAATGTAAATTTGTGCAGCGTTCACTGAAAATATTTAAACACAAAAAAAGCAAAAAAAAAAAAAAACAAGCAATATACAAGTGAAACCAGCCAGCTGTTTGTTCTTCTTGCTCAGCACTTTGCAGATACAGCTGCTCTTGGTGTGTTTGTGTGGTTTGATCCCATGTCTGTGTTTCCCATCAGATGGTGGTCAGTTCAAGGCAATGTTTGACAAACCATGAATGATGCCCATAAATTATCCAACTTCACAGAGAGTTCCCGTTATTACTGAGCTGTCTTTTACCACACTTGTCAAACTTTTCTTTTCCACTGTAAAGCCAAGATACATTTTCAATAATTATGTGTTGTTTGTACACGACAGTGCACTGATGACCAATAATGGGGTATTCAAGTTTCACAACATTTAGCCCAATAATAGGTGTGTGAGTTGCGTGTTAAGGATCTGTAATTGTTGTGTATAATTTTCCTTTTTGTCATGTTTTTTCATTTCTGAATCTCACCACAAATTCAAAATAGTTGCAACATTATTGTTGAAATAATTCATGATAATCTTTCAGCTTGCTTGAGGAAGTGGTGGTGAATGTCAAAATCATGTTTGCTTGATCACTCATTTACAACTCAGCTTGTCAAGTTTGCTCATACGTTACGGCTCTTATCCTACTTACTGCCTTAATAAATTTAATATGACTGACCGCTGTTGACTTAGGTTCGAATTGGCCACTTTCTACCAAACACGTCCAGCTTAGTGCCACTTTTTTATAGAGCCGCGGGCTGAGTTTGATGGTGTGTGGGGCCTGCGCTTTGATGCAATTGTAAAAGCAGCTTACAACTTCCGTGTGACTTTGATGTAATGAGGAAATCGTTTATAGGCAGCAGTGTATTTATGAGGTTCCTCTTTAATCAGAACAAGGCTGTGAGGCCAGGCAGACATGCTAAGGGGAAGTGGCAAGCAAAGAAGTAGTTTACACAGGCAAGCAATCAGCTTAATGAAGTGCAGATTGTCAGGAGAGACTGAATCACTTTGTGAAACATCGTGTTTGTACTAATTACTGGAGGAGGGTTGCATTTCAGTGGCAGGGAATTCAATAAATTGTCAGTCCTTTTGTTTGGAGGGTTGTCATTAGCGCTGGCGATTTCTTTTTGTCATTTTTAGTTGCTGTTCATCTGAAAATGATTGGGCATATTTGTGGGGTTTTTTATGTTACTTAAAGGCAACGTGTGATTAAGAGTCTCTGGCTCCAGGTCCTGTGCTTGTCTCCTACCTCCTCTAGTGGCTGTTTGTAATATAGCAGCATGGGAAAAATCTTTCTCACGCTTTACCCTTGATCTTCTGAATAGAGGAAGTGGACATTACAACCTACATATGAATACAGTACAGTTTTATACTGCAAAGTGAGGTGTAGCACCACATAAAAGCCTACATCACTAAATTGAGAAGTCACATCAATGACATGTTTAGAGACAATATAAAGATATCCCAGTACCTTTCTGAAAACCACATTTTGGTAAATGTAACTCCCTTATTTTATAAGGGAGTTCAAATGCTCACACTTGCATGGGTGTTAGATTTCTTTAAATGAGTCAAGGAGCAGTGAAGCCGTTGTGGCGGCATGTGGTGGCCCAACGCTTAACTAAAATATTTAGACTTTTCCTTTAATTTGTCTTCCTTTCCTTAGGGACGCGGAATCAGTAAAACCTTCTAGTATGGTGCTGTTTCAGTTCATTAAGGTCACCTGAGTTTGCTCTGCGATCTGCTGTATGATTCTTCTTCATTAGGTATATTTCTTGCCTTCAGGGTTAGCTGGGACACCAACAGTGAATGTGTCAGAACAAAACAAACACAAACGAAATCTATAATGCTTAGGGGTACAAATACAGTTTAGCTGTAAGCATTGGGACCAGCAGCTCACAGCTGGTCAAATCGCCCTGAATGTTTGAGAAATGCAAATCTGTTTTTCAAAGTATTCATCATGTAAAAGTGTAAAGTAATACTAAAAAACAGCATTTACAGCACTTGTTGTCTTTTAAACTTTTTACTAATAAAGCCTTAGGCAGCGACATCCACAAACAAAGAGAAACCCTCTGTGAGCTTCCATGTACACACTAGGACGCGATGCACAAGAATTCTGTTGTTAGTGTGTGTCCATGTGTGAGTGGTCTTTGGAGGTATCCTTTGAGAGCAACACAATAGCAGATGCAGGGATATATCGCCTGGAGCTGCCTAGTGGGAGAAGAGGGCGGCCAAGGTTTCTAAAGATTACACTGGAAACACACACATGGCCTTTTTCTGTTTCACTGGATCCCATCTTTGGAAAGTCTCTGTTTAACCATCACAGAAGTACAAACACACATTGTGCAAAACAAACAAAATGCCAGTTTTACCAGTTATTGGTTTTTTTTTAGTCCCAATTTTGTATTGTACATTTTAGTTAAATACTTACACAACTGCAATTTTGTATTGCATTTAAATTAAAAATGCAAGGAGTATTAAAAATAACTGTCATCAAAGGTTTAAATTGGGTCAGTATATTTACAGAAAATACAATAATCACAGAGAACTTTTCTGTAACATGCATCACTTCATGAATCATTGAGTTATCTGTGCAGGCTGGTGTTAATTGGTTTAAACCAGTACCCATTTGTCATTGTGAAACAGGCAGTGGGAACCCACAAGATTCAGTGCTGTTACAGTTCTCTGCTGTTTGTAGCATTCCTAAATGAATGGGCTTAATGCTGTTTGACTCTTGAATCTGTTCCATATACAGCATGACTTCAATTGCAGCAGAAACTTTACATGAAATGAAACACTTTTACTGATCAGGCATTTTGTCTTTCTCTGTGGGTGTCCTGCTTCACAAACACACACGCACGCACGCACACACAGAGTTGCCATTTTGATGATGAGCAGTCACTTCAAAAAAAGTTATGAAATTACTCCGTTATCATTGTTCACACAGACAGCACCAGGAGAAAGACTCTAATGAGGCTTATAAACTAAAAGGATCTGCAGTTCAACAGTGAATTTTACAGTCATAGTCATGCTTAAATGCATCTATCTGCTACTGTAAAATCAAACCTCAAAGAGGCTTCTAAAAGCACAGCTAAACGGTAATTTATAGCACTTCCACTGTGTCTTTCATGTTATGAATAAGCTGTTAATGTAAATGTTATACTTGGTTATCTGAAACCACCATGGTCTCTCAAGTTTTCACTGGTGCACTTGATGCAGCAATTGGAAAGGAATACAAGAGACTGATGCCGATTTAGGTTTGACTGGTGGAAAATGAATGTCTTCATGCAAATGTTGAGTAGCTGTGGTAAAGTGGTTAGGGTTTATTTAAGGGAAAACAAAGGCTTGCTGATGTGTGGTTTTACTGCTGAAATGCACAAATAAATACAGTGAAGATGTGTATAGAATATGTTCCAGGGACACTTTGAAAACAATTGTGTTGCTATTTAAATCAAATGTTATTTTACAGTGTCTGATATGATGCAGGAATGGCTTGCATTGTGATGCAGCAATCAGGCTGAAGGAACAGTTTTGAGAACTCAGTCAAAGTATGGCAGACTCAGAGTATTAAGAGATATGTGATAACAATAGTGGAGTGCTGCAAATAAAGTTATACCTGATTTTAATCAAATCAAAAGGTGGAAAAACAGGGGTGTTTCCAATGCATAGAAACAGATGGTCTGTTGAATTAGAGGGATGTAACCTTAAAACATTCTTCACGCTGTGAAAAGACTGAGTAATTTTAGCTCAACAAGAGTGAATATGTTGCAAATTTAAATTCTATAGGATGCACACACCACACCCACACACATTTTGCCTGTTTATTTGTCGTATTAGCAAGAGCTGAGACTAGTAGAATGGAAGAGAAAAAGGACAATGAAGATCATGTTCCACCTTTTTTCCAGCAGGTGGCACCATAGCAATAATTTTCATCAGGAGGAGCCTGATTGTGTACCAAAAAATAAAAAATAAAACCCCCCCCTACCAATCATGCAGAGCCTTTCCAAAAACATGCTGCTTTAATTTGTCTGTTGCTCTTAATGTAGTGGCAATTACAATGCATTTGTCAGTGGTCTCAAATGAAGAGGTGATCTTTTTCTGTGAGTGAAAGCTGCTGATAATTGGAGTCTGCTAGGAATGGAAGAACGTGTCTAAAGTGAGCATTGTTCGGGAAAAAAAGTGAATTGAGAATAATTGTATTTTTAAAAATGCAAATGATGCTGCGCAGTGAGAAGAAACCATATGGTGATTTATCCAGCAGTGCTCCACCACCTGTTTACTAATCAGAATGCCTCTGTGTAAGTGTTGGGGTTGTGTGTATGTTCATGGCTGAGATAAGACTTGAGCTTAAGTAAGTGCGTTTGTGGACAGAGAGAATGAGTGTGAGCACTCTACCTTTATGACTTCATCCATTTAGTTAATTTTAACTAGCTGAGTTGTCAGAGACAGTTTGCCTTATGTGCCTCCACAATTACTCAGACAAATGCACATGCACACAAGCCCGACACCACTGTAGCACCTTTCCAGCTTACAAATTAATGTCACGATGATAAAGAGTGACATTATAGTTCAAATAAAGTGCTAGCTGCACACGCCCCTGCACTGCCCTCTCTCACTTTCTTCCTCCACGTTATGCACACAAACCAAACACACATATAGCACACACATACCCTGTCCCTGTCTAACACAAACTCACACACACATATTCATTATTGCTGCTGTTGCCTCATTTTCTCTTCTCTTGCCTAGCTCCCTGTCACAGACCCAGTATGAACACGAGCTGATAAGCTTTTGGCAGACATGTTTCAAGCAGTATCTATATTCTTCAGAAGACATACAGGAATAAAGGTAATACTCCAGGCAGTAAAGAAAAATTTAAAAAGAAATCACGTAATGATTGATATTTTTAATGTATTCTTGATATTACAGATACCAGTTTTCTAAAAGGAGAGTACTTATAGAACTTCATTGCAGTAGAAGCTCATTGCTTTTTCAAGTTTGTACATGAGGTGGTGTGCTTTATGGACCAAGCCAAACTAGTGGGAAAAAAGTTAGTGTTCTGCAGTAGCTATCTTCATATACCTAAAAAAACCAAAAAAAAAAAACAATGTCTATACAAAAGAAAAGTTAACAGTATGCAAATCTCTTGATGCATACAAGTTTGAGTTTCACAGTTATGTCCAGGACATTTAATGACAAGATTTGATTGATTTTTCTCTGCCTTTATACATTTGTTGCTAGAATAAAGGAGCTGTACAAGATGCTATGATAAACAAGTAAAACCATGTACTGCTTGATGTTCCGTACACTGACTGCCTTGAATAAGTAAACAATGGGAGAGCAAAGTCTGGACTTTCTGGATCCATATGCCTTACCTACAAAATGCCCTCTGTGGTCCAAAGGATTAGCTAAGCTTGTGTTATTCACTAAATGCTTGCATGCATGCTCAGTGACATTAGAGTTAAACTGCAAAAACTGCAATTTGGTTTGCTACATCTGATAACAAGCCAAGTTGGCTGTGTGTTGTGGTGTGGTGACTTTTACAGAAAGGCAAGCAGAGGCAGA
>VUQI01027639.1:0-22805 GCA_015106735.1 Paratilapia polleni
CATATATATATATATATATATATATATATATATATATGTGTGTATGTATGTATGTATGTATGTATGTATGTATATGTATATATATATATATATATATATATATATATATATATATATAGAGTTATCTACAAAAGAGAGGCAGAGGTAGCCTGAGACACAGGGTCACCCAAAAGGCGCTCTCGCACACACACATCATCCATCACATCAGTCTGTGATCTGATAAGTAAATGTACAGACTGCAATGTAAGAGTGGTGTCTTAAACTCCACCATAGCAGTGATGCACAAAGCCTTGGTGGATGTTTGCCTGGCTGCTCTTGCTTGGCAAAGAAGACACAAGGCAACTGACTAGCCGGATGAGGCTCAAACAATGCCAAGCATAACATGGAGTTACTGTAGTATGCAAAAGAATATGCTGCCATCCGGTAGAATACCTAGACCGGGATGAAAGCTGAATAAAAGGATTTGCCATTTAAATGAATGGTGACAGTTGGTGCAGTTTTCCAGCCTGTTTTACATGTATATGTACAAATACCTGGGCTGTTTTTATTTTCCAGTCGGTCTCTTGAGAAAGAGCCTGGCACCGGTCCAGTTCAGCCTGGCTGTAGAGGCTGCGTTGTTTGAAGTATTTCACCAAAGCTTTGTGCATCCTCTTCTGCAACAAAGAGAGCTAGGGGGAGAGAAGGCAGAGAAAAGGAATTGGTAAGGCAGGAGAGGAAATTAATGGCAGTGTTCAAGAAGAATGATGGAGGGGAATAGAGAAAGCAGTCAATAGCCCATTCTGCAGTACACGGGCCTGACAGGAATTTCACAGTCTCTTGGTTTCTCTGCCCACTCGTGTGCACTCATCAGAATCCAGTCACATCTGGCTGCCAGGATGGGGGGTTAATTTTCTCTAAATGCTTCAGCAGTTTTGTTCTAGCCGAGGCAAACTCTGTGACTGCAAAGCTGATGAGTAAAATATTTCTACTTCACCCAGTTTAACTTTATACCAATCCCCTCAAGACATATTTTACACATACACACAGAGTCATGAACCCCCCACTGAAACCAGAAATTATTCCTAGTCTCTTGGAAAGACATGCTGCTTGCTTTATTATTTGAACACAGTTTCAAGCAAAGAGGTTTAAATTCTGATAGATGCCATTGCTTTTCTTCCCCCTCCATCTTTCTACTCTTCCTACAAAGCTTATCATTGCTTGGCAATGTGTTCCCCAGTGCATTGAAAACTAAAGCGAATTAGCTCAGTCATCAGCTCCTGAAGAAAAGACAATAACAAGAATGCTCTTTATGGTGTACCCTGTTAAAACCCAAGAGCTGAAAGCCTCCACATAAACAGCGCTGTGCTTACATGTACAGTAGATTCAAAAGGATTTTGATAAGAGGTGCTAGGAAATTCTATCAAATGCTAATTAATCATGTATTTTTTTAATATACAAATGCAAATTATGAATATTTGGATGTCTGTGTACTTTTTGATGAATATTCTTATGTAAATACATTTGACATGACTAAATGCTGTCTTTAAAAGAAAAATTACTAACTCCAATATTAGATTAATTACCTTAAGTGAGTCTTGATTAGCCAATTAATAAATATGATGTACTTTTTATACCACATATGTGCTTTACTTTGAGTTGTGTGACTGAATGGAACTGTTAAAATCATTTGTATCTGAAATACATGTGTATTAGAGCTGCAATCTGTACCGGTGTTAAAGTAATATGATTATTTATCCCAAAACGTAGCATGTTTATGTGCCTAATAATACTTTATACCTATCCTGAGTGACAATGGTAATAAATGTAATGAATACAGAACATATTATTGTTATATTATTAAGTCACTATTCAAAAAGAAAAAAATATTAAGATCCTTTAAGTAAAACAATCCAAATTCATTCCATAATTCATTACAACTAAAGGCTGTGCATATCTCTAAGGAAAAAGTACTCATCTAGATAAATGGCCATTTAGTGTTAAACTATTATGAGTTATTATAATAGTATATAAAGTATAAAATATAAAGTATAAAGTATATAAAACAAAATGGAATAATAACTTATATTCCACTGCTGGCTACCATTCAAGGCATTTGGTTGGTATCACTTCACTCTATATAAAGAAATAAGACTGACACAACTGCCTATTATGTGGATTTCAAAATTATTAATTTCAGCTTCAAATATAGTTTATGAACTTAATAATGTGTATGAACCTGCATTTTTAACATGTTAATGTGGAGGGGGAAAGTTGAAATTACACTATGTACACTTTGAAGAATTCTTTATAGGGATTTTAGCTTTCTTTGTTTCAGGTGTTTTCTTGTATGGCTTTGGATAAACAATGTGGTGGGAAATATATTCATACCAGAAGTAATCTTTTCTGTATGTCTGCATATCTCAGTATATTTAAGACATTTTGTGCTGTATAGTAGCTGTCCTGAAACCCAAGTGAACATTGTTTTAGGCTTGTCACTTGAACTATCTTAGTGTGCCTGCTGTCAGCTAGGTCCAAAAATGTTTGGATAATGACACAGTTTTCTCTATCTTCCTCCAATACGTCACCACAATAGATTAAAAATGAAACAATAAAGTGTAGACTCTAAGCTTTAATTCAAGGGGTTGCACAAAAGGATTGCATTAACAGTTGAGGAATGCCATTATTATATACAGTCTCCTATTTTAAGGGCTTAAATGTAATTTGACAAATCAACAGAAATAAATTTTGTTTTTAATAATTTGTCAGGAGTCTTTTGGAGGCACTGAGTGCCTAAAGTGTGAAACTCATGGACAGCACCACTGAATTGGTTTCCTCCTTTGTGATTTTTTTTCCCAGGCCTTTACTGCAGCTGTGTTCAGTTGCTTGTGGATCTTTCTACCTTTGGTTTTGTCTTCAGGAAGTGAAATGCAGCTCCACAGTACAGATCAGGTGATTGACATCACCACTGCGGAATGTTACATTTCTTTACCTTCAAAAGCTCCTGGGTTGCTTTCTCAGTGTGTTTTGGGTCATTTTCCATCTCTACTGTGAAGTGCTGTCTAACCAGCTTTGCTGTACTTGGCTGAATCTGAGGAGAGTATAGCTCTGTCCACTTCAGAAATACTCCAGATGCTTCTGTCTTCAGTAACATCATCAGTACTACATCAAGCACTGGTGATCCAGTGGTACTAGAACTCAGATACGCCCATGCATCGCACTGCCTCCAGTGTGTTTTACAGGTGACGTTTTATGTTTGGATCATAAGCCATTCCAAGCCTGCCCCCAGGATATTCTGATATGGTTTGATCTTGGTTTCATCTGTCCAGTGAATGTTGTTGCAGAACTGCTCTGGCTTTGGCTAAATCTAATCTGGCCTTTGTATTCTTGAGGCTGAATAATAGTTTGCACCTTGTGGTGGACACTTTGTATTTGCCCTTGTGAAATCTTCTCTTTCTCCCCTCTCTAAGGGCTCCTTTGACCGCATGTTGCTGCTTCACAGAAAAACCTTCCAAATGCAAAGGCCACCCAAGACTTTTACCTGCTTAATTTATGAAGAAATAAGTATAACCCACGCCTATTCAATTACATTAAACATTCTGAAAAGTAGGGACTAGTAATACCTGTGATTCCACAACAGCTAAAGCTGAGTGTCTGCACCTCAGTTGCATCATGACCATTTTGTTTTCAAATCTACTGAGGTGGTGTACAGTGGCAAAATTGTGAAAACTGTGTCACTGCCCAAAATTTCCAGACCTAACTATATTTCAGTGATGCCTAAGAGATGAGTTTCACTGTGTCCCTCAGTTAAATTTAATAAAAAAAGATTATGGACTCTGCAAAACACAAATGACTGGCATCTCATACACATGTGCTAATGTACTGATCTCTCAAATGATCCTGACAATGTTAAATGCATTTACCTTGTTGCCTCCAGTTATAAACAAATCAATTGAGGGCACTAACATTGTGTAATATATGTACTAACTGGGACATAATATGCAAGCATTATAAGGATAATTGGAAATTTAAAACAGGAAAGAAGTGTATTTGAATGTTCCTGTATAAATCAGATTAAATGATTAAATGTGATAGGCCAACATCTACATTTCAGAAACATCCTGATTATAAGCTTGTTATAAAAAAAAAACTAAATTTAGGCATAAAACACTAGCCGAGAGGCTGCTGTTGTACAAGAGTAGAGTTGAAACAAACAAAAATGGTGAAGGCTGAATCCGGAGTAAAAGAAAATCAGGCTTTGATCATGAGCGTGGAAAATCCTGTCCACAGGATTTTATTTTTGCATGCATTTTTCACTTGATAACATTCATGCAGTTAGATGAGGAATTGCTCAAGTAAAGGTATTAGTCATTTTTGGAACAAATAATATGTATTTTTCATTGCGGGAACAGTGTGGCTTCTTCCTGGTGTTATGCTTGTCATGTATAATTCTATTCTAGTTAAATAGTGTCAAAATCTATAAAGATTAAACAGTAAAATGCTGCTGAGTTGTCTCCCTCAACTAGTCAGACCTCTAGTGCTATTTTAGCACTGAAGGCATATTCATTGTCTGATCCTGACCTGTGTTTGCTGCTGATCCCTTACCAATTACTGCAGTGAGCAGAGCAAATTTGTTACACAACAATGATAAAAATTTTCACCTCTGGCCACCTTACAAAACTATAATCAGGGAAATGTAGAAGTTATAGTATTTACATGTACCATCAACCTCTTGCTTTACTCCCCTTGGTGGCAAAACTACATAGCTATCATCACATTATGTCACATCCATCATCCTCCTCCACTCGAGTTATCTCATTATTAGACTGCTGCAGTAACCTCCTCACTGGTTGCCAACCTAAAACCTTCTTAAAATTACTGCCTATATGCAAAGACACGGTGTCCAGTGCAAAGTAGAATACTGCCAAATAAAACATGAAGGAACATAAGACAACAGCAAAGATCTTAAGTCGTGAAACATAAATAACAAGAGAGGGAGAGGAAGAGACAGTGGAAGAAAAGTGGAGGTTATATAAAATGTACCTGTTTGTAATAATGAAAAGATTTATGTGCGATGTTTTTCTCACTCAGTGCAGACACCGACTCCTGCTTGGCCTCTATGAGAATTTTCCTAAGGTCTTCATACTGACTTGCCAGCTGTTTGTTCTCCTTTAGTGCAGTTGTAAGTGCTTCCTAAATAGTGTGAAAAAAAAAAAAAGTTCAGGGTCAAATAACAAATGTAATATATTTGTTTACAGTAGCTATATAATACATGCCTGCACTACACTGGCAACATTTTGTCACCTAGTCCTGATTCTGACAGAGTATCTCTCAATAATAGGTACTGATCCAATACTATTCTTTTCAAATTTCCCAATAATTTAAGTCTGCAAACCTTACTCCAGTGGAAATCAGGAGTTATTTTCACATAAAGCCAGGGCCAAGGATTATAGTGGCACTAACCACAAAAATTTTAGCAGCCTGCTATGACTGAATGAATGTAAAAATACTGAATTTATTCATGACACGTAACCACATTTAATGTCAGTCACATGATGGGTGATACTTAATCTGATTCATAAGGTTGGTATCAGCACTGACACCAAACTGGTCTTTCTGAGTGGTGCACCCCTAACTGTTGCCAATACACAAAAAAATGCAAGGCCTGGATCCAAAGATTTCTAACACTTGAATAAAAATTTTACAGTTAGAGCAGTAAGAATTTGGTAATTGCTTTGTGTTGGTATGATGACCATTCTGTAAGATTGTTTGTAGGAGAACTGGCAGAAAAGCAACAGCTAAGGCAGCATGGTCATTACAGATGTAAAATATATACTGAATAACCACAGTGATTATTGTCTTCGTGACTCAAATCAGTTATGTACAGGTTTCCAGGAAAAGATTAAATATAGTGAATGAAGCAGGATATTCAATATATAGCACTATGCATACTGTATAGTAAGACCCCACTGACCATTTAGAAGTTGTATCACTGACCTGCTTTGTGTGTGTATATAATACAATGTGCAGTTTGTAATTGTGTTGTTAAATAAGGCAACATAAACAGTAGCCATACAACACTGTACACTTTTCTGGCAAATCAAGCAAATAAATCACAGTGAGGATGTGTCTCTCTGCATGTCCCTTCTTCATTTGAACAATGTTTCCCGAGTACTGGATAAGGGTGTGAATATCTCAACTCTACCTGCAGACATAATGAAGTGTGTCTCTGCAGTAAAACAGAACAGCACTAAAGTGATGAGTTTAACCCAGCAGAAAGAGGGGCTGTAAACATGACAAATGCCTGCTATTGATTTCAGGTTTAATTACTCCATGCAGCACTGACAAAGCCCATCTGATGCTGTTGTGAAGTGTAAATGGAACAAATTACACTTCATTGCCCATAAGAAACTGATAGCGTCGGCAGTTTGCATTGTTTACTTTGTCCTCAACAGACGACAAGCCCTGATCAAATAAAAAAAAATAGGTGCCTCCCATGTGTGTTCAGTATGGTTTGAATAGAGATGACCGTAGATTCCTTACCAGTTAACATATTTCAGCTTGATATACCCTGTATTTGCATCCTTAATAACCACATACACAAAAATGACCACATCCACTTCCAACAGCTTTTAGTTATGCTGACCTGCATCAGTTTGTGAAGAAAAGGGGGGCTGGGGTCAGCATATTTATAAAAAATAATCTAATATTTCAAGGTCTCTAACCATTCTGCTTCATGCACTGTGATTTCTGAATGCACACTCTGCCTATTATGTTTTGCTAATGTAGACATTATGTATGTTTTATATTGGTCCCAATGATTAGTGACCAATTTCCTTAGAACCTCAGTCTGTCTCTGATCTTTTTATTTAGTGAGAAGTATTGTTGTTATATCATCTTATTTTGTCAAGTGAAAAAGACTAAACCCTTTTTTGCATGACTAACTTTTATCTGGCTAATGGGAGTTGTGTCTATGAGGAAGACTTCTAATTCTTAAATTGTCTCACGCCAACAACTTCTTTAAAGTTGCTGCACTTGGATGCATGGCGGCTTAAGCTCCATTGCCTTTTCTTGTTTTGAACTAATGCATTCTTGATCACCGTTTAATGAAACTATATACCACATGGCGATTTCACATTAGATAAGCCATGTGAAACCCCCATCAGCAAAGAGGCTCTGGCTGGGGCTGATAATCCTGCAGATGAAAACCTTACAATAAATAGGGGTTTCTCTTACAAAGGAGTGTTCAAATGCTTGCCATTTTGTGCACAGCAGATTCATTTTATTACAAGAGGCTATTTTCAGACATAAATATAGCAAAGTCCAGATTATATGCTTATTTGATGTAGTGAACTGCATGCTTACTTTCAAACTGCTATTGAAAATGTTGGCCTACAGGTAACAAAAAAGAACACAGCATCTCACCACGACATGCATCATCAAATTCGTCCAGACAAAAGACTATAACAACAGTGAGTTGTCATTTGCGGAAAAAGCACTTAAACGAGATTGACCGTGGCTTGTAATTTTAATTGCACACAGCTCTTTTCTCTGTATCTTAAGGGAAGTATTGTGACAAGCAGTGTGCTGACACTAATCCATAAACAAATAAGCAATGAGATGTTTTCTACAGCTTGTCTCTGATTTCACAGTATTTGACACAAACGTCATGTATTTACAGAGAGTTATTGTGAACAACATTAGTTTTTACCTTGGTGTCTTCCATTTGCTTTTTTCTTGCTGTAACATGAGCGGTGTGTGTCTGCATGGATCGCTGTGTTCGTTGTTGGCAGTTATTAATATCAGACTGCAAGGTGCTCATAATGAGAGCAGCTGATTTGTTTTTGAACTCCAGCACATCAAAAACACTCCTGGAAGGAGAAATCAAACATGTTAAATCACATAAAACTAAATAATTATAATAATTATTATATATTTTTTTCTTTTGAAAAATGTTGTGTTTTTTTCAGAGCATTTAAATCAAAGTAATAAACAGGTTTTGTATTTGCCTTTTATTTTTAAAAATGGCAGAGAATTCTTCATTATTAATCTTCGTTTCCTTAGTCTAAGCTATTACACTGGGCATTTCCTGCAGATGAATAACTTACTGAAGTTCTGCTATGACTTCTGGCATGCTTTCAGCTATTTTTTCCATTTTATCTGAAGCATCCCGATACTCCTCACTTTTATTCATAAGGTCACTGATCCTGCCCACAGTGTTGTCGTATTTCTTTATAGCAGCTCTGTGTAAATCCTGTAAACAAAGAGTTGCATTAATAAAAAAAAAAAAGTCTAAACCATATTTTGTTCAAAGTGCTTAGGGAAAGAGATTATTATGATAAATAGCTGTGAGTATCTTTGTGCTCAATGAGCTTTACAGAGTAAACCTGACTTAGCAACTTGTTCTTTGACTCAAGAAGAACTGCTTCATGCACCTTTGTCCTCTTACCTGAGCAGCTTTCAGGTGGTCACATTGGAGTTTTTTCTCTTTCTGAAGGTTGACTAATGTCTTCCTGTGTTCACACGAAATCTTTTCCAAATCATCTGTCATTTTTTTAATTTGCTATACAAAACGAAAAGTAATTACAAACATAGTTGATTTAAACTTTTGAAATGTTCCTCTACTATTATCCAGCTTTTCTGGTACCTCAATTTTTGTCTCTAGGGCTTTTGTTACTGAGGAGGCATCTTCAAATTCTTTCTGAAGTTGTTCATTGGTTAGCATTGACTTTCTTTGCTGTTGTTTCAGTTTGTCTTTGAGATGTGCACACTGAGACTGATGGAATAGAAATATAAAAAACAGAATGTCATTACACTGGCCTCAACAGGTATAAACAATAACAGGAAATGGGAATACACAAAATTGACCGCAGCCTTAGATTACTACAGCAGTTAAGGAAATGAATGGATGGATGGATGGATGTGTTTTGTCAATTTTCACCTCTTCATAAACATTACTTTAAACTTATACAACACAAGTGCTTCACACAAACTGCAGAAGTTGTACTTTGGATTATTTAAATGTACCTTTGTATTTAAGTATTACAGTTTTGTCATTGAGCTACATTTTTCCAGTCTAGGTAAAATTTACTAAAATTTACTTCCGAAACACCTCACAAATGTACCTTAAGTTCTTCCAGGGTAGTCATCTGACCTGTCAGATCTTTCCTCAGGTTTTCGATCTCTGTCTGTAGAGCACAGAAAGAGCACTAAATAAGACTGGAGAAATAGTTGGTGTTTCACACTGTAACCCACACACATTGTACATGTGTTGTCACTGACCCTGGCCTTCTCTTCCTCCATGAAAGTTAGCTGCTCTTGTTCTTCGAGCTTAGCCTGAATGACACTGTGCTGGGCTACAACTTGGGTCACTTCTTCCTTTGCCTTTTCCCATTTCTCGTCATTGTCACTGATTTTCTGGAGTATCTGTTTCCTCTCCTCACGCATCTGCTTCACTGCTTTCTCACTAACAAAACAAAAAATAAAAAAAATCACACAGTGAAGTAATGTCATACGCACACATGTGGACTACTACATACAGTAATGGTATTTAATAAGAGGTGATGCATGTTTGGCACAGTACCTCTCAAAAATTTTTATCTTGTAGTCTTCTACACTCTGTTCATACTGCATGTTTTCTTTACGGAGCGCTGTAAAAGTTTTACGTTTAGATTCGAGCTGTTCTTCTACACAGGAGACTTCTGCTTCCCCATTCAGTTTCTGTGAATAACACACAAAGAAGACATTCATGGGGCAGTGTTAATGCAAACTTACTTTATACCTGACAGTTTAAGTAAAGTGGCCTTGATATTTGTTTAAATTGCAGAGAAGAAAAGGAGCATACTACTCATTGTTTATGGTAGAGTACAAAGTAACAGAAATTCTGGAAAAGTTGGCTTAAATGTGCTAACTTTAAATTGGAAAGGAAACTTGTTTTCGAGCCAAACTCTGTGTACTGGGAATATACCCTGAAGACTCTGTTGTCACTCTGCAGCAGTCGCTGCTCATTGACTTTGAAGGATAATTATGGAAAACGGTTAACATACCTTCTATAGGAATGGTGATAAAGGAACTGGTGGCTTGTTTAGATTTAGAGAGACTAAGTTATACTGTCAAAAGGAAAGCACCCCTCACGTGATGTACATCAAGAGATGTACGAAGTAGTTGTGACTCTATAACACTGTTGTGGTTTTACTTACTGCTTTCTCAATGTCTTCTTGCAGTAAAATTCGTTTTTCTTTTAATTTCTTATTCTTATGTGTTTCATCCTCAATTTGAAAGTTTAACTGTGCAATCTGTAAAAAAAGATTTCAGCAAGCAACAGAGGGAAAAGCATTAATACGATTACTTCAACGTACTGAAAATTACTGTAAATATGGACAGTGTGACTTACTGTTTCTTTTTCAGTTTTCTCCAGCTCCATCATCTCAGGGATACGCAGAGTTATAAGTGCACACTTCTCTTCTGCAAGAGCAATGGTCTTTTCAGCATCCTTTATTTCAGCATGTAGACCATCGTCAGTCATCTTCAACTGCTTTAAATCTTCCCTGAGGAAAAAAAACAAACAATTTTTATTTTTAACTGGGAATCAAACCCTTATTTGATTTATTCAGTTGAAAACATCACTATTATATAATAATGCACATGCTTATTATTTTAGTACATCACGACATCTGAATCCAAATTATTTTCCAAATTTCTTTTGTATTCATTTTAACAAATGGGTAGGTCTATAACAGTGATAGGTACTAACTGTGCTTTGTTTAGCTCAATTTAGTTAATTTATTTGTAAAATAATGGAAAACTTTAATTTTATTCAATAACTAATTACAGCGCAGAAGAGGAAGGAACCCGGAAAACTTCCCTGAAAACAGACAACTTCCTATGTAAAGAATTAAAAAATACCATTATTACTCAACAAAAGTGAAAAAAAAAGATAATAATAAACAGAAACATCATACCAAAAGGTTCAAGATGAGCTTCTCAGTCTAATAAAAATATGTTTAGATGTATGACATTAAGGCAAATGGAAAGCACTTTTTCACCTACTTGAATATACCTGGTGATGAAATAAAAAAATGTAAATGTGGCTAAAGATTTTGCCTAAAAATTGTGCCTGTAAACATAAATAAACATGTCCGAAAAACACTAATCTTAGCTACAAACAGAAGAGAATATTTTTGTAAATCCGGTATGGATAGATCTCGTCTGTTAGAACGTGAAACTATTCTCAAAAGCTCAGAAGATAGGATGGATGTGTAGCAGATGTACCTGGCCATATTAGTTTATATTGGAGTTAAATGAATCAAACATGAATCAAAGAATAAACTTTCCTCAACAAACCAATAATCTTTGTGGACCTTGCTTACTTGTTCAGTATGGTTTTTCCACCTTAATCTTTTTTGTTCATTTATTCCTGAACATTTTGTATGTGATACCTGGAGAGTTTAAATTCAATTTAAAGATATTTTAGCTTCATCTCTAAAGTATGATTTTTTTTAAACATCATTATGCTGCATTTTTTTCATGGAGATATTTATCTGAAAAGATTGGTATCATCAGCAAATAATTATTGTAGAAATAATAGAGGGCCAAACAGAACCCTGAGGTATCCCAGAAAGTATTTTCAAATTTTCAGACTTACAACCAAATATACAACCATCAATAGATAAAAAAAAATGTAATGAAATGCTCAGAAAGTACATTATATCTTTAGTAGAAAGAAACATTTGACTATTTTTTGTTCTGCCCAAAACCCCAAGGTTGTTGACTTTTTTTTGTACTTCAGGAGGTAGAAACAAAATTCCCAGAAAAAAAACTGCATCTGAAAAAAGCAAAACTACAAGAATAAAACACAACATACCAGTTAACTACTAATGTGACTTTGAAATGAAGAAATCTATCCATCCATCCACCCATTTTTTGTCACTGTTTCGATTGATACTCACTTTTTTTTTGCCAGAGTATTCTTGATTGCCAACAGCGCTTGGTCCAGTGATATCTTTTCTTTGCTGGCAGCCAGCTCCGTATTTTTAAACTCCCTCTGAGCCAGCAAAAGTTCATGCTGTGTTTTTGAGCAAATCTCGTCAGCCTAAAGAAGAGGGGAAATCACGGGATTACTATTTGTCAAATTTTTTTTATAAACAATTTCACAAAATTATATATAATTAAAAGTAAAGATGAAGCTGTTATTAAATCATACTCTGAATCTTACATGTACAGTAGGCCACTGTTACAAGAGTGACTGCACACTACAAGGGCTTTTACATATTTGAACATTTTGTCTCTCACCAATTACCCAATCACTTTCTGTTGGCACAGTGTAAAAGCATATTTGCATGTAAGCATTGGGCTTTAAGCACAGGTTAGGCTGAATTTGGTCATTTTGGTTAATTCTGTCATAAACTATAGAAACTGGAAAGTGGAAAATCTAAATGAACACTTTTTATTAAGATTCACCCTCTGGGGATCATAAAATCTGTATCAATTTCATTGGAAATCCAGTAAATATTTAATATAGAAAGATTTCACCCTAGACCAAAGTGTTGAATGGACAGTGGACAAACGGACCAACAAGTTTTGCAACCCTGAGTGTTTTCCCATTTGGGGATTACAAATAGAAATACACAAGAGCAAGTGGGTGACTGAAAGTGAGCTAGACAGCTAGGTAGAATAACTCTGAGAAAACTCACCTTATCCGATGCCAGTTTAAAATTTTGCATGAACAACCAGAATACAAAAAGTGCTCTTAAAGTGTAATAGTCAAAAATGAATTAAAAAGTTTACCCTTCCACACCTGTAAAGAACTACAGTTGCAAACCCACGATCCAATGACTAGAGATGATCAATAAAATCTTCCAAAATGCAACTGAGTTATTATTTTTCATTGTGAAGTGAAACATAACAACACATTGACCTTGTCTGGATTTTGTACCTTCATATATTTGTGCTGTGTTAACAACATATTTGTAGAATTCTTGGAAGAATAACTACACAAATCTTGAGCTTCTACCATGTACAGTATTGTATAGATGTCCAGATGATGTTTGTTTGAAAGTATAAATAAATTCTATTACAGCCTACCTCAGCTTGTGCAGCGCTGATCTGGTTTACAAGGTCTTTCTGGAGGTCGATTTTTTCCTTCACAACTGGAACTTGTTTTTTGGCAAAACTGATGTCCTTGTGTAAGCGCTGATTCAACTCCTCAGTGTGTGACAATTTCTCTTGGGCTTTGTCAAGTTTCTCTCTCTCCAGTTTTAGCTGCCACTTTAATTCAGTGATATCTCTAATGCAAGCCTCGTGCTCTAAAATAGTCAAAAGTGAATTAAAAAGGTTTACTCATTGGATTTAGGGGAAAAAAGAAATCGCACTACTTCACAAGAAGCAAACAGTTCCATGAGGATGTGACACCTCGCGGTTACCGACCTTTTTGCACAACATAAGCATGCTCTTTTTGCTTCCACAGTGAAATACTGTCCACTTTGCTCTCCAAAATCCTTTTCCTTTTCTTCTCTTTGAGAAGAGCTTCCTCTGCATACTGCCGATCAGCCTCCAGCCGCTCAATCAGATATACAACCTCACTAAGGACATCATTTATTTTCTTCAGTAGTGGAGATAATGGGCAACTTTCTAGAGGATGGAAAACTTTCATTTCAACTCCATAAACAATACATATGTAAAATTATATGCGCATAGCTATCTTAAAATAATCTGACCAACTATAAAGTGTAGACGGATCTCATCCACTGTATTTTATTAGTTAAAAATAAAAGATGTCAGCCAGTAAGATCTAAAGCTAGAGCTTTTCCACGAAAGTGAACACTGTTGGCTTTTTTATGGCATCACAGAAATGAAGAAAAGATCATTTAAAAAACGATTTTATACTATTTGTAAACAACATGTGTTTACCTCTTGGACAAATTGCAAAGCCTTCAACATACAAATCTGTAGACATTACAGAGTCAGAATCTGAGTCTCTGGATTGAAATCTGTCAAAACAAGCAGACCTCATGTCATATTCCATACTGAATAATGCAAAAAGAAACAGGAAATGAAAACAATTAAATACTTCACCTTAAAGTTTTGCTGTATTGATGCTTGTTCTGATCAATCTGTGAATGATATTGTCCAGACTGCTACAAGATAAAAGGGAAAATTCAGATTTTCCTCTGATTGCTTTTTACACCTATCAGGTTATTTGTGTTACAATGTCTCACCAGTTTGACATTACTTTACCTGCTGACAATTTTCCACTGTCACCTTCATCTCTTGGATATGGTAGATAACACTGTTGACCCATGGTGAAGGACTGTTGAGCAAAGCACAAGTGCGACGTCTACCAGAGCAGACGGCTTGAAGATCTCCTTGATCTTGAGACAGATAAAACACCATATGGTCAGTAAAAAGCCAACCACACCTACAATCTTTACATAAAGCCCTTGTAATACTAAATAAGACAACAATGAAAGATCTCTTTATGAAAAAATCAGAAAAGAACAGAATTTAGTTGCAGCAAACATTCACTCAAGTTATTAATTATATTTGGAAAAGTAATTATAAAATTTATTTGGCTGTGAAAGCTGTTTGTGTGGTTCTTTACTTGCAATTTGATTCTAGTTTTACAGACTGCAAAATACTGAGAGCATCAATGAGTGAACAGAGAAGTAATTTCAGTGTCTCAATACAAACCAAAGGGTGCAAATCTTGGTGGTGAAAGGACGCCATCTGGCCGTCAAAAAGGGAAAAAGCACAAGAGGTGCAATTCACGAAGACACCAGTATTTAAGAAAGAAAGAAAGACTTTTGATTATACCTGTTTAGGTTAATAAACACCAAAATGATGTTATTAAAAATATGGGCTCTTGCATATTTCCCCTGAACATACAGCACTACTACAAATTCATCACAAACCTACAGTAAATTCATTTTAGTTTCAAATAAATCTCAAATCCCTCTGTGCCTGGGACAGCCCACTGATCTCTCAGGCAGCTTGAAGGCCAAAAGTGACACTGAAATGTTTCAGTGACGTTGTGAATAAACACAAACGCAGGAAATTAGCAGTAACAGGAGAAAAAGAATTAGACTTTTTAGAAAATATATATTTTCATGTAATGTTTGTGAGGGTTAAATTTACTTCTGTTTCTTTTAATTCATTCATTTTTCTATTATTTTATTTTAGGGACTTTTTTTTTGTGGTTATGCTGTGTATACGTACAGCTAATATTAAGTCAGCAGAAGGAATTAGAAGACCAAAGAGTCCTTCAGACACCAAACCTCAAGTTAGTCTAGAATTATATGAAGACAATGCGGTGCTCTAAATTAGAAGCACTGTGGCACCAAAATGCTTGGAATACAAGCAATTCATCCAATTTTAAAGTCAATTACAAATTTGGCTTCCAACAATGTTAAAAACAATATAAAAGAAATAAAACGATGATTGTGCTGCATGATGTTTTGCAATGACCCTCTTGTTTTGCCTTTCAGCACACCCTTTTTCCTTTAATTTCCTTTACCTCTCCATAGAAATCCAAATTCACTTCCAATTCCAGACTGTGGCAGGTTAATTCAGTTCACATTTATTTACTTATTCTTACTATGTGAATTATAATTAAAGTTCAAGGAAATCTGCTTAAATAAAAGGACAAATTTCTTCTTCTTCTTTTTTTTTTTGTTTATTGAATTTACTATTGTGTACCGATGAACTGGTGTTGTTTTAAAGGCACTCATTCTGTTTACTGACTTTGTATGAAGTGAAGTGAAAAGTATTCATTTTTTGAAAGCACAATCGTGTTTCTTTTAAAATTTTAAACATCTGCACAGCACAAAACATTTTTCATTACCACAGTGATAGATTCAGAAGCCAGTCAAAGAACTCATCAACATTTGGACGCCTGAAAAGAAAAAAAAGTTGAATGCTCTGATTTGTTAAGCTCTACAATGACTTACACAGTAAAAGAAAATCTGTAAAAAATACAGTACAATGTACCGTTTTAAAATGAAGGAATTTTCCATAATAATTTTTTACTGATGTTTTTCCATATTTTTTAACTACACGTTGAATTTTACCATTTATCCCTTACCATTAAAAAAAAAGTGGATTATGTACTGGCAGAAAATATTTTACTGAATTTTTTACAGTGTACTGGGGGAAGGCTCTTTCACTCTGTATTCATGTAACAATTAACATGTGCTATTCTGTTCTTTTCTATTTTATCTATATAGCACCATTTCACAACAGCCATCTCAAGGCACTTTATACTGTAAGGTAGAGACCCTACAGTCTTATAGAGAGAACCTCAACAATCAGATGATCTTCCCTAAGCAAGCACATGGTAACAGTGGGGAGGAAGAACTCCCTTTTAACGTGAAGATACCTCAAGCAGAACCACGCTTAGCGACCGTGACTGGTTGGGGGTTGAGTGGAAAGAAAAGAGTAAAAAAGGAGAGCATAGATATATCATGGACAAAACACAAACTAAACAAGCAGCTGTTCAGCCACCAAGTCATTTATTGGGGAGGAGTTAAAAACCCTCACTGGCTACTCTCATCCATTGACTTGCATAACTGAGGTCAGGTTTGTAAAGCAAGTCTGAGTGGACCGAAGCAGTTTCTGAACTTCAACTTGCTCTCCACTAACTGAAATAACCTGCAAGAGCTTTTCTTCTTAACCTTCAGTGCGCACGATCACAAGTTGTAGACTGAAAACCATGGCTGCAGCTGAATTATGTTTCCAGTCCTTTAGATGTAAAATTAAATCTGTAGTGTGAGGACTGACCCTTGATAAAGAGATGAAGCCCATATGCACCAACAACTGCATCCAGGGATTTTTCCTGTATATATAAAAAAAAAAATTGGAACCCAACAAAAAAGTTTTTGTCAGATATAGAGAGCACCCAAAAGAAGGAGCATTTGTTTTGCATGATTCAAAACTCAAAAGAATTAACAAAGTCACAAAGGTGAAGAAACAGTAATCCAAAAAATAACCACAAAGGGCCACAGGAAAAACAAATGGACACAGAAGGCAAGTAAGAACATTACAAAAACAAGAGTGAACAGCTAAATCAAAACAGGATCCAAAAACTGTAAATGCTAAACAAGAATCCAAAGCTCAACTCGACAAACTCACTTATTTTTTTAAGTGGGGTTTAATTTACTCAAGCACAAAATACATTTTTGCTTATCAAATAGCCAAAAATACAGCAAAAAAGTAAGGTAACACAGACACCGACCAATCTTAAGTGTGCTTCACATGAGCAAGTGTGTGGCCTTGAGGTATTTGTGAACTTGTCTCAACAAAAACACCCTGACAGTGACATCTGCAACCTTTCCTACCTGACTGGGACAAGGTATCTTACCACTCTGCTTCCAGAATAGCTTCTGAGTGAAGTAGTTCAAACCAAATAAAGAGACAGGGAAAAAAAAATTGAAGGGAAAACTAAAAAGAAGACCATCTGCTGCTGAACAGCTGAGATGAATAATACACTCTGAAGCTGGGTAGGAAGGTGCTAAGGCAATATGTCAGTGGTGGGCTGAATTAGCTCTAAATCATACTGGCAGGGTGTATTATAGCCACAGAGGAGGCCCATGTGAGTCTCACTTGCAGTGCCATTTAGCCAATGATGTTAGATAGTGACATTTCTTCAACATCATTAAATATCATTACATTTACTCAGCATTTTAATAGCTCTGTGTGGTGCAGATGCTTAAGCACTGCCTGGAAGACTGCCTAACACATAACAAGCCTCTACATTAAACAGGATGTTAGCCTAAAAAAAAGCATCCCCAACACGAATAATTAATAACAGAAAGTGTCAAGTTAGTGTGGATTTATTTATAAACAACAGCATCAGTAGTCCCTGTAGCTACATCGCTCCTCCTCTCCTCACCTTGTTGTTGACTTGGTCGTCCTTCCCTTGATGGGAATATGAGGGGTTCGACGTCTGGCATTGCTGTAGCTTCTCCAAATGTAATAAAAAGGCAATATCACCGACTCTAATGCAACTTTTTACCGCCCTGCAAAAAGGGAGAGGCATCAGTTAACCTTCATTGTCTAAGGTAAACCTGAGTCTTTAGCTCGGGAAAAAAAAAAAAAGAAATTGGTAACTAAATATTTCTTTCACTGAGAATAACAGGCTATAGATTTAACTCCTGTCGCTGAACTCTGGGTCAAAGTTACGTTAGCTACAAGTTACAGCGGATACCTTCACTCATCTCCGGATGCCGCTCTTTTACCCAACGTCAAGTTGACGTTTAATTAACTTGGCTAATGACAAATTAATGAGCTGAGGGGGGGTCGTTGTCATGGCAGAAAGTGAATGCGAAAAATGAATGGCTATCAGCTTACTTGTATTAATACACTTTTGGCTGGCAGCTCTCAGTGAATTGTCTTCAAGTGCGGTATTGTTCTTCTGAATAAAACGCGTCGCAGCTGCCCAGCAAAAAGTTGCCCCTTCTGTAAAGTTTTCTTCAAATGAATCAACTGAAGTTGCTGTCAATCTTCTTTGGAGGTTGCTTAGCAACAAGGGGCCGTACGCTTGGTGAGGGCGAGTTACGTTCAAGAGCAGTTGTTTAGCAGCACGGGGGGTTGTTTCCTACGCGTTTCATGTGGAAATTAGCCATATTTTGTTTAGCAATAAAATAAAATAGACATTATTTTTCGCAGAGTTGGGATTAAATGAAAGAAATGCTTTATTTTTTATGTTTTTAGGCGATGATAAGGCACTGAAAACGCACTCAAACTACAAGCCAACAGTAATCAGTACCCTATCAGGAATCCATATAGGAAGTGTTATTTTCAAAGACTTCCAGAAGCAAATATCGCCACTCAGCAGCCATCTTGAAACGCACTTTGGGGAGTTATTTTGAACCTTTATGTAAATTAACTTCAATTTCAGTGCCGATCAGAATCTATATAAGCCTATAAAAATGCATTTATAGAATCACCAGTCGAATCTGATATAAAACGAAATAAAGGGCTGATAACATTTCATTTAAAGTAAGGTTTTAAAAAGCTGTTTCGCTCCTGAAGTTATACTTCTACCACCATCATCGTTTTGCTGTTCTTTGAGTGCCATATCTCTCTCTAGTAATGTCTGTGGTTACTTTGAAATCCCTGGACATTTTTTTTTTTAATTTCAAGTCTTTCTAAAACTCATCCGATTTACATTTGTTATGTGCAAAACCATTTGAAATCTAATACTGTGAAAATGTATCAGTGTATAAGTTATAAAAAGCAGTTTGGGTGTGTGGTCTTGGTTTATTTTATTCAGGTTTTTCTTCTTTTTTTCAGACCAATTTTCTGTTATTTTGCTCCGGTTTTTATGATCCCCATGAGCTGTGCCCTGAAGCAAAGCTTCATAAAAATGTACATATATATTTAACGTATATGTATTAAACTCTAGAGTGCACAGAAATCGATAAATTTGAAAGCTCGGAAACATGATTGTTGAACAGAAGACATATTAGAAAAGCAAATTATTATTTTTGTAAAGTAATAAATGAGTCTACCTATTTACATGACGTCATCTTCTTTAAGCCACACAAACCCGAAAAGCTTTAACTTGCAATTGGCTGCACGTATGTATGTATACATTACCACATCAATATGCATGTAAATCTGCTCCTTTTTCCTTTTTTTTTTAATTTTTTTTGTACCGAACTTTAACATTTTGCAGCCACACTGACGCAAGCGAAGAGATTCCGCATTACGTCATCGCGGAGGCCACATATTGGAGGCAGAAGCTGCCTTGTTCTGATCAGCCAGTGCGCTGCCCGAAAATTTCCACAACACAAGCTTTGCAGGAGAAGCGGCACGGGAACGGCTGCTTCGTGCAGCGATGCAGCACCCTACACCAAAGAAACCCTGATCGCACCGCAGGACACGACGGATTCGCGGATGGAAAACAGTGATGTTGCATGACATGCCTCGAAATAAATTCTGGTAAGTCTTGTGCAAGTGCGCGGCTGCAGCTGCGGGAGGCTGGCAGGCAACAGAGGAGCGACCTTAACCTACTTTGCCACTCTGGGTGAAATGAGTTTGTGAAGTTTCATCGATTAAAAATGGAGATGTGTAGGAGTCGAAACGCGGAAAAGGGGGAGTCGCAAATGCAGGCAGATGTTCCTTCAATAGTGAGACCTTTTGTCTCACGTCCACACACAGGTGTCTCTAGCGTGACAGGTGATGCATGACCAGAGCAGTACCACAAGGTGCCTGTTGCCATTCCCCCTGTCCTGTTACCTGTGGATTTTAGTAATGCTGTCTGGATGTCCACAGGGCATCATCATTCAGTCCATACCCAGGGGTATATCTCTCTTCAAGCTTGTGATTGAAATGCAAATTTGTATTTCCATGTTGGCTATGGCACTGCATAGTTGGACAGGCATCTTAATGCAGATTTTCAACTTTTCTTGTGACTTCACAGAATTCACCCTTCTTAATTTATGCAGAGAACTCAGTGAACAGTATCGTAAATAAAATCACAGCACTTGCTACCGTAAATTAGTAGCTGCACTCTCCTTTAACATCAGGGTCCCAAAGTTTTTCCCTTTTTTGCAGCTGAAACCATGGTGATCATCAGCAGGCGACAGAGAGCGGAGGGCCCTCCAGCAGATATCACCGGCTGGTACCAGGCAGGAGGAGAAAACTGTCTCACTACCTTTACTACACCAAAGCACAACAGCTGATTAACCCTCAGTCAGCAGTGCAGTTTTTTTTTTTATTCCTGTCTGGAGATGAGATTATTTGGATGCCAGTGTAGTTTAGTCTTGTGATATAAAAATAGCTCTGGCCAATCAGTGGTAACAGCTGCGATGTACTGTCCCGAGCCAGCCAAACAGATTGGACTGCAACTCTAGTAAGTGCTTGTGTTTGGAAATGTTGCGTGTCAGTCTGGTCCAAGTACACAGAGGAGGACATAAATTAACAGCACTCTCCTCTATGTTTTATTGAGCTGCTACAGAAATAGAATCAAAATGTAAATAACTGACTAATAAGGCATCTTTTTTTGGGTTACTGGTCTGATATTTGTCCAACAGAAATGCTGTGCAGCGTTAAAAAAAAATCACGTGAGTCATTCCTGTGAGACTCTTGGCAGCGTTTAGCCCTACCACTCTCTCTGGACTGTTAATGCTAAAAGATGATTTGCTCTTTTAAGGGCAGTTATTTTCTAATACTTCCAGTGTGACAGTGCCACAGAGAGTGAGTAATGCTTGCCGGGCCAGATGTCAGACATGATGTTTGGGGGTCTGCAACTAGAGAGCCAGTAAAGCTGTAGAAGAATGTGCCACCTTCTCATTTGTAGTTAAAGATAGAGGCAGCACATGCTGTATCCTGGCTTACAGTTTCTGATTTCAGATATGTACAGATAGGCCCGTCCACATGGGCACTTTTTGTTGTACTGCTTTCTTATTTGAAAGGAGTTTGTGTTACAGACAGTTGTTTTAGAAGGAAGGTCGACTTGGCTTTGTAATAACTCGGCTCAGGAAAGGGGAAAGGAATACGGCCATGGTGCTTTTTGAAAGGTACGTTGATCAGGTTGTTCCCTGCACCGTCGTGCAGTTTGTATTGGCTGTGCTGGTTTAATATCAGCTCTGGCAATAGATTGTATCAATCTCAGTTATTTCCAAGAATGAAAACAGAGCGCAGAAGGTCACATAGCTGGCACTCTGGATGTGTTTGCTTGTGGGAAAGGGTATCAGTTTTAATCTATAAAATACGGTATATTTGTACACTTTTACATTTGCTTACTCTGTAAGTGATAAATGGGACTGAATATCCATTCCTTTCAGGATGACATTGGACTTGTGGCTGCTGGCAGTGGCCTGACATTGCATTACATGTAAAACTGCTGTGGTTGTATTCAACATTCCCTTTTAACTGATGAGATTTAGTATATGTGATAATACAGGGCAGCATTTCCTTGTAATATAAACTCTAACAAAAACACATGATTTTAATTCGACTGTGGACATTTTGCTCTATATAATTACATGTCATTTTCTCTACTCTGTTGTGAAGTAATTTACTGAAATACTGCACTTTATACTATAATTCCAAGTTAACTTATTATCTTAATCTCTTCCCTCTTAAACTGGATTTCAAACATTCCTAGTGCTCCATAACTGACTACCTGCACTGGTAAGAATCAGAGGAAGGCAAGCAGGAGAAAAAAAATGGTGCTGCTGTTTTCTTTTTAACACTAGGTGAATTCTAATTTCTGCAGCATGCATCTCTGCAGCATAATATTTGGGTCTACCAATTACTGTCAGAGTAATTTGAAAAAGCATGCCTGAATGATTGTCTCACAGAAAAAGTGTTTTCGAGCCACTCGCCCAAGAAGTGTCACAGTGCGCTAAACTATCAGCCCGCCGACCATTATCTCATAAAAGATATTTACTAGTGAAAAACTTTTCTCTACAAACTTTGCTTGTCTGCAGTGGGAGGTGTTGTGTGTGTGTGTGTGTGTGTATGTATGTGTGTATGAGTGTGTGTTTTAACGAATGAAGCGGCTGGGATCTGTGCTGCCATAGCAACAAACCACATGACTAGGTGTATTAGATTGCCTCGGACAGTGTGCAGTGAGGCGTGGTGTGAGCATTCTCTCTGCAGCTCTGCCCCTTTCAAACTCTTCTCCTTGTCCAACTTAAGTTTTTCTTAAACATATTTTGATAAGCACTGCACAGTGGTACATTAAGGTTTTAGTTTAAAAAAATAAATTAAAAAAATACTCAAAATAGTGAGTTTAGTATGATGTTATCAGGGCCGGATTATCTTGCAGCGGAACAATAGGGCAAAATGAGCTATGGGCCCCCTCTGGCCCCCTTTGACCCTCT
>VUQI01027641.1:0-10899 GCA_015106735.1 Paratilapia polleni
GTTTGGATTCCGGAGACAGACACCCTCTCTACTTTTAAGATTAGGCTTAAAACTTTCCTTTTTGATAGAGTTTATAGTTAGGGCTGGATCAGGTGACCCTGAACCATCCCTTAGTTAAGCTGCAATAGGCTTAGGCTGCTGGGGGCTTCCCATGATGCACTGAGCACTTCCTCTTCCTCACTTTCTTTCACTCTCCATGTGTTTATACACCATTTGCATTTAATCATTAGCTATTATTAACCCTGTCTCTCTCCCATAGGTGTGTCTTTTTGTCCTGTCTCCCTCTGCTCTCTTCTGTTTCCCTTCATCCCTAACCGGTCGTGGTAGATGACTGCCCCTCCCTGAGCCTGGTTCTGCCGGAGGTTTCTTCCTGTTAAAAGGGAGATTTTCCTTCCCACTGTTACCAAGTGCTTGCTCATAGGGGGTCGTCTGATTGTTGGGGTTTTCTGTCTAATATTGTAGGGTCTTTACCCTAAAAAATAAAGCGCCTTGAGGCGACTGTTGTTGTGATTTGGTGCTATATAAATAAAATTGAATTGAATTTAACTGAATTGAAGCACAGAGGGGCAAGTGTGATGATACAGGTCGGCATGAGTGAAAAAAGTGTTGATGAGATCATATTTACAGATGGCACCACTGAAGCCCGTGGATATACTGAAATACTGACTGACAATCTGGCTCCATGATGCCAGCCCTAAAGACACTTGTCAAAAAAAAAAAAAACCTTTCTAAAAAGAAATAAGTGACTATAGCCAGGTTTCTTAAGTTTAACCCAAAAGAACATTTTGGGGTATTCTGAAGAGAAAGGCCACCTGCAAAGAACAGTCAAAACTGTCTCCCAAGAATGACATTGTCTCTCCATACATTTGTGCAACACAGGTTTTCCTCTATGCAGTACCAAGGAGGACAGAAGTAGGTAGACATGAAGTAAGATTTAAGTAATAAGATTTGGAAATTCAAAAGATTTGAAATGTGCACTGAATTCTGTTGCACTGAGTTCCTACTGTGGGGCTTGAATTTGATGCAGTAAATCTAAAGCTAGTTTTTCATTTTAGATAAGAGCAAATACCCTCCTTCAGCTTAGAAGTGATACAATTTGACATTGCACAGGAAATCTACTTCAGCTATACATCATGTTACCCACAAAGTATTCACGCCTAACCTCTAGCATGTGGTGTACCTGTGTCGAGGTGGTGCCGCGGGTAATGGTGGGGGGAATAAGGCCTCCTCTGTGGCCTGTAGGGATGGCTGTCCACCTGGTGTTTTCTCGGTGGAGGACTTCGAGAACGAGAGTGAGAGAGGGACTGAGACATGGAATGGGACGGAGAGTGATCCGTGGGATCCCATGGAGCCCGACTGCCATATTGTCCACTCCGACTAGAAAAAAAAAAAAAAAGACATCAAATCATAATGAATGTTTTGGATTTACCCTTCGTTTTAGTGAGGTCTCACTGTATGGGGAGACCTTCTCTGTTAACTGAAGGTGCTGGGTGTTTTGGTCCAGCCCAGCTGCTGGTACAGAGTGCATAGACATAATGTCTTATTTATCTGGAGAGTTGATGTAGAAGGGCTTTATGAAATTCTGTGTGAGATTACAACTTCAGAGTTGGAACACCATGCCTGCTGTAATTTGTGTTGTTGTGTTCTCTTTGACATTTCTCATAAATTCCATAACAGCAGCCAATATTGCACAGACAAGTGATTTGTTTAATTTTGATTTTTTTGTACTGCCTGAGCATTATAGCTGGTTACAAATTTGGGATTCTTTTGTTAATCCAACCTACTAAGTGTTAAAGTGCCCATAGTGAGAACTGATATAGCTGTAACTGGCAATAAGGTATATGCTATGCAAGGAAGAAATCAAACTGTGTTGAAAACAAACAAAAAAAAAACCAACTTACTCATAAACCACATGTAGCCTCAGTTTAGCTAGAAATATGAACCAAGAGAACTCAGAACTAACTTCAAATGCGTAACTAACAAAACTGTAAGTAACTGTAACTAAGATACTATTTCAGGCTGACTGTATACAAACCATCAAGTTATCTGAAATGTTTGAGACAAGCCATCTGACAGGAGTGACTCCCACCAGCTGTTGATCACAGCTAAAAACAGATTATTGGAAACATTAGAAGAAGAGGGGTCCAACTGACCTTGGCAGATTTGGTTTCCAGTCAGGGTACCTTCAGAGAAACACACAATACCAGTTAGTATACTATTCAACATCTTATTCCCAAACTTGTCCTTTAAAAAGCACTACCTAAAACAAAGCTATGTTTTTTATTGATATTATACCATAATAGCAGCAAGGCAGCTGTAATGAGTATCAAAAGGGTTAGGAATCTATCAAGTAAAACACTTTTCTTTGGGATATTAATGTTATGTTACTTTGGCAGCCTCGAGGATTTTCATTTAAAAAAAAAAAAATTTTTAAAAAGTCTGTTAGATCACAGTAACCCAGTTGTTCTCAAAATTCGGGGCATGGAGCCCACTGCAGGAGGGTGTTGTTGACCAGGAGAAAAACTATAGAGTGAATATGGAATGGAGTGATAGTTTGTTTTTTTTCTTTTTAAGGAAAAATACATAAGCAAGATTTTGGTCATGTTCCACACACAAACTCATTTTAGCATTTTATTTAAATCTGTATAAGCAAACGCCGCCATCCACAATAGACTTTACAAGTGGACATTCCCCTTGCTGTTTTTTGAAAGCTCAGTCGCTGCTAATCACTTAGCCTCACCCCTTCCCATCTGATGCTTCCCTAACAACTGTTGAAAGGTTGCCGTGGGAACGCTCCAGTATCATTGAGCTGCCTCTCTTGAGAGTCTCTTGTCCTGCAGAATAAAGGACTCTAATGCCACCCCTTTGTACTACACCTGATGACAACAGTCTTTGTTCTGCTTGCATTTGACCTCTGGAGCAGAAGAAGACCCACCATCACCAGTTGCAGTAAAAAAAAAAAAAAAAAGGGTGGAACTGGAGTTGACCCACATGAGGAGACTTTCACAGGAGAGCACTTGATTTTTTTGCCCTGGTATTTATTTGTCACAAAGTAATTGGCAAGTGAAATATTTGTAGAGAAACCTCTAATGCATTAATTAATTTAGAACATGTATGTACATATACATGTATGCAGCTATATGCACATCCCTCTGCTACAAATCTGTGGAAAACCTAGTTACCCTTATTTCACAAAAATTCAATTTGCATTTTTTGTTATTGTTAATGATTAATGGACATTGTGGCGGCATGGGGTATGAAGATTATTTAAAGTGCTGCATGCAAAGTTTGAGAACCACTGCCATAAGTGAATGAGTTAACACAATGGTGAATGAGCCTATGGTACACTGAGGGTATTACATATTTACATATTTGCAGTGTTAAAAAATAGATGTCTGTGGCATCCTTCTTGAAGTTAGTGCTAATGCAAACCTAGAATTAGGATATGTATGCCACTTCACTGAACTCAGTTTTACAGTGTAGCAGGATACATACGCCATATGAAGTAAATGAGCTAAAAGCATGATCTCACTGATTCAAAGCTGTTTTATGCAACTTTTTAAAATCTATACATTTATTTGAAACTTTCTAACTGCACACCCAAAACAAAAAGGCACAACACATGTCTAGCTATACTATAGGTGAAAGGGTTCAACAGCATATTAAAAAATCCTCACTTGTTGCGCAGGTCCCTGCAGGCAGCTGTGTGGTTGACAGTGTTAACATGATCAACCCAGTCCTGGAAAAGAAAAAAAAAGAAAAGAAAAACAAAAGACAAAATGTAAATAATCTTTACCAAAGACAAAGCTTCACAAAGAAAGTTATTATAAATATTGAGAAATGAATCTTTGGGTTAGTTTGTAATATGGTGTGTGAGCCCCCAACTCAGTTAAGGCCCAGTTCTCTGATTCTGTTCACATCATGTTACAGATGCTGGCAAAAGTAAGATCACTTTTGTCCTTGGTAGCCCTGTTCTATATTCATCCTACTTTCCACCATCTTAAGTGTAATTACTCATCTTCACCATAACAAAATCTTCATCACTAGCAGAAAAAATGCAAATGTTGTTCTGACCAATCCAAGGTCTGAAAAGGACAAATCTTTTATTACACCATTATCTGTTCATCAACCCATCTGTTTCCTATGCTGTGGAATTTCTGATACATCCTGTGATGTATGATACTTAGGTGAAAATAAAAGAAAACAAATTAATATGTTCAACAGTTTTAAAAAGGTCTTTTTAGAGAAGAATGAGTTCAGACAGAGCATTCTGCTACATCATGACATGCAAGTCACTGATGATTACTACACATTTATAAATGTGGGGATTTCTTTTTAAGAGAAATTAAACTGTCATATATTTAAAATGTTTTTTGTCCTTCGAATATGCAGATTCTTCCAGAGTATCACGTTTGGCAGACTTTACAAATTAGGACGGTTGAACTAAACTATAAGTAATTGTAATTACTTACAGTTAAGTTTGTAATGTGATCCAAAGTACAAACAAATTTGAAACTTGGATATTTCTGTGTATAGTGAATGAAAACACCATCTGATGGGAAACCCGATTGCTAAGCCAGAAACAAAAGCATTAGATTTTCTCAGAGAGTGAAGAAGTTTATTCAACAGTAATTACTGCTGAACTTTGAAAACCCATTTTCCTTGAGTATTCCTTAGGTGAGTTTTTACCTACTTTTTTTAAAAAGGATTTATTCAGTATAAATGCTTATTTTTACAGTGATGTAAAAACTGAACTATCCTTTTTAAGAGATAACCTCAGTATCAAAAAGTTTCAGGTCCATAAAATACCACATGAAACAACTCACAGCCAATTTGATACTTCATACTTCGGCAAGTCATAACCCAGAATATTAGTCACAAGGAAAACAGCAGGATCAAGTGATGTACCAAGATTATGCAAAAACGGATAGCATTTTTATATCTACTGGTATTGCGTGTATTCATTGTAAATTCACTGTCTTCTGTAAAAACCAAGTAATAAAATGAACAATTTCACATTTCATGGTAACTTAAGACAGGTTTCTTACACAGTGTGATATAGACACTGGATAAATACAAGACTTCCTTATTTTATGATAATGATTATTTTAATAGAGTTGCATATAAAACCTCTAATTGGAAAAGTACTTTCTGAAAAAGCAGTTCCAAGTTTTGCCTTTTGTCAAGTTTGTGTAGTGACAAACCATTTCAAGAAACAGACAATTATTCTGCTGTATTGGGAAACCATTTTCAAACTCAAGTCGTTTTACTTCACCAAACAGTTGTCTCTTCTCTTGCAGAAAACAGCAGCCACATGACCCTGAGGTTTCTGAAGCAAATGCTAAAATTCTAATTCTTCTGTATAATAAAGTCAAAACATCCTAATTTGGCCAAAGAGGAGCAGCTGTGGTAGGATGACTAAACATCAACCACCACCTCTAATGGTTGTTCTGAAGTAATAATGAAATCATTGTTCTAAGAGAGAGAAAAACACGAGAGGAAGTAAAATTAGGCATTTATGTCATTGCCATCCAAGCAGTTTGTTTTTCGCAAGAGAGCTAAAAAAAAGCACAGGTGTGTTAATGACACCTATTAGGAGAGATCATGCAATCATGCTTCACTATCAAGGTGAACTGGGATTGTGCATGGGGCTTTGCCTTCAATAATGTTTTTGGCTGCCAAATAACAGTCGACTAAAGGTCGGTGAATGAGAAGCATCTTAGTCGCCCAAATACTCAAAGTTCACAGGAAGTGGCACCACTCTGTCTTCAGTCTGTCACAGACAGAAATCACCATTTACATGACTGCACTCCACAGATATCAGACAGTAATCACATATATCAACGGTAATTCCAAAGTGTGGGATTGTATTGAGAGGGTCAAGGACAACTTCAAAGGGGTGAAGCCATCCTTGCAAGCATCTGCAGGCCGTTAGCAGTAGAGGCTGCAATCAGGCAGCCTTCACCAACCATTGTTGTTAACTCCTACCTACTAATGTTATTAATACCACATTGCTTTTTTTTTTGCAGTGACAGGGTGTGTTAGCAACATCTGAGGGCATTTCAGCTTATATCCAAGATGGTCATGTGTAGTTATCAAAATGTGGAGTACAAATGTCTGGCTTAATTCTGTTGAAATTAGTGTTCATTATTAAAAACAGATCAAAGATTTGTGATGTTTTTGTGTATGGGGAAAAACTCTCCATACAAAAATGTATGAAAGATAGTAACATCTTGACAACTGCCTGGTGAAGATTCTGGACTAGAATTTAATACTTGAAGATATTCTTTGAAGAAAACTGTTGGACATTGGTACAAGGACATGTTAACACTCACCTTTTCCTGGTCACACAGTATGTGGCATAGGGAGCAGGTATGGGGATACACCTTTGGAGACACAGCTGAGAAATCACTTATCATGGTGGGGGTAGGTAACTTCTTGCTGCTGCTGTGTGGTTTTGAGCCAGATGAAGAGGATAGAGACCGTCTTGAGGAAGCCTCGCTCCTTGTTTCAGATACCGGCCTTTGTTTGGATCCGTCACGCCTATAGTCTCTGTCTAGATCACGGGATTTAGGTGATGGTGGAAATTCTTTCCCTGGTGACCGACTGCTCTTGCGCTGGTCGCTGCTCACCCTGCGATAGTCACTGTCTCCATGCTTACTTGGTTCAGTGTGCTCCAAACGAACTTGCCGCCTTTCAGTTTTATCCACTTTTTGAACTGATGAGGATGACGAAGCTGGATACATTTTAACTGACCGTTCACTGGACAGTGGCTCTCTTTTGAAAGTCTCTGTGGTACTGTCGTCCTTTGCCCGACTGGCATGACCATAGTCAATGACTTTACCGGCTGTCTGTGTAACAGTAAGAAGGCTGGGCACTTCTGGGGAGCGTGAACGTGCCAGTGGAGAAGAGCGGGAAGGAGGCAGTGGCATATCATGGAAGCTGTGTGAAAATGAGGATGAGGAAGTAGAAGCCACAGTCTTCTGTTTGCCTGACTTGTTGATTTGGATGTCACGGAGTATGAAAGGTAAAGTATCTGGAGTTAGCTGATCATCAGGGTAGTGACTCAGGACTTCCAAGTCCTCATTTGAAAGTCCAAAACTTGCCAAGATACTTCCTGCACTCTCTGGTGTGTATAAACTCTGACCCTCCCCACTGCCACCATGAGTGTGCCGAGCTTGGGTCGAAGGGGATTCACTTGCAGAGGGAGTCCAATTTGGGAGTCTTGTTCCTGCTTGGCTCCTCTGAGGTTGTTGTGGCCCTTGGTGTTGTTGTGACTGGTGACTAGGAGTAGGCAGAGGACCGGCAAACAGTTTATTTGGAGGTTGGTAGCTTGACCAGTCTACTCCCTGCTGGTTGCCAGGCTGATTATCAGTGGGGTGGGATACTGGGTTAGAGCCAAAGCTTCCATGTTGACTGATACCAGAGCCTTGGTTCTGGTGTGGGTTTGGTCGGTTCATGTGGTCAATCTGGCGATGGTCCATGTCCCTGGTGCCCCGGATTGCGAGTGCAGACTCCAGCTCATCGGGGAGTTGGGTAGGGCGAGGAAACTGGAAATCCATCACCTGCATATTAGAGCGAGTCTGATGTTGATTTGGAGGTGGCTGACGAGGCGGCCTGGGCCCATTAGAAAATGTCTGCGAGCCCTGTGGCGGGGGGTGCTGGTGATACATGGCAGCAGACAGACAAGGCCGTGTGGTTCTATAGGTTTTACAGCTTGTGTACCCCACAGCCTGCTGTCTATTGAAAAGACTAGGGAGGGCCAGGTGAGGAGGTAAGGCTGCTGCAAGCCAGTTGTTGTGACACTGGCTACCAACAGTGATGGTCACTAAAGCAGCAAGCTGCTGGAGAGCAATCTGCGCCTCACTCGCAATCTGGGCCAATCGGAGAGCTGTCACTGCAGCAGCCACAGGTCCAAACATAAAATGGGTCTCCCTTGTGCTGTTGGCGATGGAGAATGCTGCACTGGGTTCCGAATGACAGGTAGGAGCAAGGTGTGAATTACTGTCTGTGTGCACAGTGAGGCTGAGGTGGAAAGCAGAAATATACTATTACAAATAAACAATATTTTATTTTTCATCTAAAAGTAACTTTTAAATGAAGTCTTCCTTTTTTCCTCCATGCACTTTTTTAACAAGTTGGTCAGTCCTCGTTGTGTTTGTGGTGTCTCCTTCAAAACTTAAAGAAATGTGGTCAGCTTCGAGGTCTATTTTCTTGTAGTGGAGTGTGCCGCCCACCCTGCTTTTCCTTCATCTTGGAAAAGCAAAGCAACATTATGTACAAACAATTAATAATGTGAATGGAAAAACCTGAACAGTAAATATAAACGAAACAACCAACTGAGAAGGTACACATGCCTAACACTCTGGGCCTGAAGGAAAAACTTAAAAAAAAATACATCCAAAGCACCACTTATAAGCCTACTATGCATGTTTAACAAGGTGAAATTTATCCAACAAGACAAATCTCCTAGGCAAATGACAAGTCTCCTAGGCAAAATATACAGACGAAAATAACCAAAAAGGCACATAATGCGGTTTTATCCTTCCCAGTAACATTAGAGCATTCCAACATTTAGAAATTGTGATTAACACTTACCACTTATCCTGAAACAGATTCAACATGAACAAGCAGAAAACAACAGTATATCTGTATTTGCGTAAGTGCTGTCAATGGTCAGTATGACTAGAAAACGTGCATAAAGCACATGAAGTCAGTAAACCTCACTTAATGAAATGCTAAGACCCAACACTAGGTCTTGCAATACCTACAGAGGTATGCAAGATCTCTGAAGGCAGGCATACACTGGACATTATTGCACAAAGTTGAGATCACAGACTAACGTCAGGCATGAATAAAGACCATGTAAGTTACAGTTATTTTATCTATTAGTAGCCAAACCATGTTATTCTCTACATACCTAGAGCCATTTCAGCCTAACAGATTGCTGTGTTCCCTTTAACAAGATGTTGCAGTCTGGTTTTATGAGTTGAACACGTGTGTACAGCATGTAAGGGTGGGAATCTTGAGGCACCTCATGATTCGATTACGATTCGGAGGGCTGCGATTCGATGATAATATGATTATCGATGCATATTGACCCATCTTTCTTCCCCCCCGCATGACTTTGGTTATTTTTTAAAGCAAACTTGATGATATATTTATTTCCTAGCTTATTCATAAAGAAGCAGTACATAAAACCACTGACAGCTGCAGAGGTCATGTCTGATGTACTGAACATGAAACAGGATTTTTTTTCAGCTAAAATCTGGTCAGAATACTTCCAGGTGCAGGTGTGTCACAGGTTCATCTAGTTGGACTGTCACACTCTGTCACAGCATAGCACTGGTGGACCAACGTCCACTCCATCTGAGTCCAGATAATATAAAGTGTATGCTGTAGTTGTAGGGCTGACTATGCTCAAATCAAATAAAAGTGTGTGGGAAGAATAATAATGGCAACAAGAACATTTACTGAACAATTTAATGTCTGCAAAATTATGAACATCAGTGCAGACACCTGTATCATTCTTTAGCGTGGGAACGCCACCAGTTAAACTTGTATGCTCTTTTTTTGTCAAAAACAATGTGAGAGCAGACTGCAAAAAAAAAGCATTTTTAAAGATGAACTATTCACCACGTTTATTTTCTGTTTGTCAGTAGCGGATCCTGAAAAGCAAGTCTACGACACATTGGTTTCACCAACACCAGTTAATCTGATGCCGCGTTCCAGTTACCTCAGAACTCAGATGTCGGAACTCGGGAGTGACATCACTCCAGAATTGAGTGCGTTCTAGTAGTAAAGTGGGAAAAGCGAGGAAAAACAGGATTTGTTTTGCTTGTTAGCCAGGCAGAGCCATTCATGCATCACTAGCAATACAGTGCAATGCTTGTTTTTTTGCACTTAAAAACACCACTGCAGCATGTTCATGGATAGAGGCTGGTCAGTGCTCTGCGAATGGCTTATTTAGCGAGTCATAGATAAACAATATTAGCAGTACAGATTAAATGTTTTATAGTTTTGCCACTGTTCACGTTCACTGCCGCTATCTTGGATTGTTAACTCAGGGTTGGTGGGGCTGCTACAACTTTCCGAGTAAGAAATCCGAGTTGAGGGGGCATTCCAGTTGAAAATTCAGACTGGGAACTCGGAAATTCAGACACACTATAAAACACCGGTGTGTCTCGGTTATGTGCATGCCATACACTATCCGGGCAATGCACTTGCGCACTTCCGAGTTCTACCTTTCACGGTCCTCAACATTACGTTATTAATTAACATTTAGAAAATACATTTTTGACATTTGTAAATAGATTCAGAATCGTCCACGTCCGCATCGTGATGAATCTAAAAATCGATTATATCTCCCACCCCTAACAGCATGTGGATAAACTGACCATAACATACTTTGTTGTGCACAGTAAATTTGGTCATGTTATTTAGTGTTTGAGGGCAAAGTTTTTGAACAAATCTTACCAACCTTTTACCAAACTGTGTCTGTGTGCGTGTGTGTGAGTGAGTGTAAGAGAGAGAGAGAGAGCAAGAGAGAGAGAGCAAGAGAAAGTCAGAGCAAGAAAAAGAGAAAATTTCAGAGAAAATCATCTTAATTTTGGTTAAGGAAGTTAATTGTTAAGTTAAGCAATGCAGCATTTAAGGAGAAGTAAATCTGGGCTATACCTTTTTTTTTTTTTTAAGATATCTCATCTCAAATTTTATATTTTTCACAAAGAGAGATTTCAGGAAGAGAGGCTAAAAAAAAGAAGCTACTTTTTAATGTTGTATAACTATAGAGACTAAGGTTGTCAAAAAAAAAAAAAAAAAAAAAAAAAAAACAGAAAAAAAAAATTTTCCTTTAAAAAAAAAAAAAAAATGGGTTAAAAAAAAAAAAAAGTTTGTTTC
>VUQI01027641.1:11778-34209 GCA_015106735.1 Paratilapia polleni
GTCCTTAAAAAAATAAAAAAAAAAAAAAAAAAAAAAACTGGACAAGTAAAGGACAAAAGAAGAAGTGGCATAAAAAATTAAATTATATACAGTAGATGAACAGTATCTAAAGGTAATGTCCTCAGAATAGGAAAGAAATCCAGCATTTCAGCCAGTTGTGTTGGGGATCTTGTCAGAATTAGCAGGACAACTGTCAGAAAAAACATGTCAGCATTGATAAAAGGAAATGATAAGCTTGGAGGCCTACTATTCTGTGGGACTGGACCCATACCTATAACCTTCTCTGTGCTCCCAGAGCTCACAAGTGACATTTTATATATATATATATATATATATATATATATATATATATATATATATATATATATACACACACACACATACACACTCACTTTTTTTATGTCAGTCGATATCAATATGTATTATGATATAAATCAAAGCACTATTTCTGTCAAGCTTAAAGGTTTCTTTTTACTCCTAAGTGAAGATATAAGGTTAATATTAATTTTTAAATATTATTTTCTGCCAGAAGTTGAACATGATAAATGTACTGTGCAACATTATACAACTGTATTTTAAATAAATAACAAAGGCATATACAATAAACTAAAATCTTAATTCTGACAAGTCAAAAGCTTTAAGTGTTACAAAAGAACACAAACAAAAGGAAAACGAATTTCTTTGGTCAGTTCAAAATAAATAATGTATATGTTAATACAAATTAAATCTCAAAAAACTCTCTCTATACTGTATCATTTCTTTTGTATAGATTCAAACTGTTTTAAATTGTTGGGAAACAACCCCATCGTGAGTACAAATTCAAGAAACTTTCTAATGTAAACAAAGGAGAACATAAAAAACTGAGATTCTCTTAATTGACTTTAATTGCTTGCTTAAATCTGACATTTTCAACTATGATTACTGGCATTGTGTCTTTTACAATAAAGTAGGCTGTTGTATCGCCAATATCACTGTGTATTTTTGTTTTTTTGTTGTAAGGCATGGTATGAGAGAAAGTGTTTGGGACTCTAAGATCTTGCATTGTGCGTGCAATGCATTGTGCATGTAAACAGTCAACTGTGCACTGTGCAAGGAGGGCACAGCTTCAGATGGTAAAAGTGATTTGTGGCGTTACCAGCCTTTGTGGAAACATGCTTTTGACACAGTTTGCACTGTATGCAACTCTGCTTCTTTGTCAGACTTTAAATAGCCAAAATATCTCCACATTACTGAACTCCTCAGACCCTTCTTTTCAACAATGTCCTTTGTCTTTTGAGCCTTGGGTTGTATCCGTTGGGGTGTCATTTTCGATAATGCTGTCACTTGAGTTTTTGTTAACATTTTCTGTTGTCATTTTGGCTTTTATCCCGCTCACACTCCTAACGTACTAGTGCGTACAGCTGCAGTAGCCCAAACATTAGCACATGTACCACTGTATGCATCAACCTAACCAGATGTGGCTGTAACCATATTGGTTTGGAGCGGCGCTATTCTCATTGTCATTGGCCTTTTGTGTTGTCTGTCAAAACATGGATGGAAAGAGTTATAGCGACTTTATATTGACCATGCCCCATATTTCTATTGAGGAAGTTATTTTGCGATAATCATTTTCATCATATCATTCTATCGCAAAGCCCTAACATTAAGTATTAAGAAATCCCTGTTATATTACTCTTCCTGCTACAAACTTCAATTTTCAGATTATCTATCCAAATGTGTTCTTTGACAGAAAAGAAAGTGAGAACCCCTCGTTGATTTGAGCCGAAATGTCCCTTCTAAGATTAAGTTTTACATTAGGGTTTTATTACAAAAAATTAAATTAATAAAGGCAAGACAAATGTGAAGGCATCCTAACATGAGGAATATATACTGTGACGTGATAGTAAGGCTTATTAAAGTAGGGCATACAAAATTTATGTCTGGCATATCCAAATGCCTGACACCTGTCCTCCAAAGACCCATAGCAGCTTGGTTAAAAGACTTTTACAACTGCATCTGATTCCACAAATGCAGCTTGTGGTAGAAAATTAACTTAATGTTTTCGACAGAAGCCACGCCTCGTTATTTCATGCAGCACTGACTTCTGACTGACTATGGAAGTCTGCACAAAAGTGTTTCAAGTACTAAAAGGTGACTTCAGGTGGGATGAGGCGCTACTCAGCTTTGCATTGTGTGCATACAGAATACACAAGGTCCAACATATCTCTTTATGTATGGAAAGTGGAGAATTAAGTCAAACCAAATACTCGAAATGAAACAGCTGTCAGCGCTTCTTCACAAAGACAATAACAAGATACTAAGGCTTTAGAGAGAGTGATAAAACAATGCGCGTATTGGTCTAGTTCTTGTAGTCGTACTACGGTGCTAATTTTCAGATACAATCCCGCGAGGTACTGCGTGTATTTCTGCACGAGACCCCGCTGCATGGCGCGTAGACAATCGCTCGTGATATAGGGCCTACACAGTTGAGTTCCCAGTGTTTTGAAACCCCGCTTTACACTTGAGCTTAAACGCTTACACACCGGTGTACACGTACAGTGAATCGAATCCAACAGTCCACAATGCAGTAAACTGAACATTGTATTTGTCCTGACAAATCATAATGTAAACCGGGAAATACTGTGTCTCTCTACATACCAGCCATTTTAGCTGTAACTGGTTTTGCCTACCAGGCCAGCTAATGTTCGCTTCTGCAAAGCGTACAAAACAGTTCCGTTACACGTAATGGCCACTGGTACAATTTCCAGAACACGTTACATAAATACCTTTCACAGTTACTCGACGTCGGTCTTTTAGTTGCAAATCCCGAAACCCGAATTCAGCCTGATGTCACTTATCTGTGTTCCGCCATCAGCAGCAACAGGAAACGCTTCCGTCTGAGTTTTTCAGAATAAAACCCCACCAATCTGATCAATATCAATAATCATTTTTCAAAGTATTCGTAATAGTGAGTCACGTGCATTGTGTTAAATCTATATGTTGCCAAAAGCAACAAAAATCAAGTATTTCCCAAATATTGTTGTTGATAAACTGCAATGCGGCATTCAGACCATTGAGGGACACTAAAGTCCTGAAGATCGCTACTCCCCCTTCACCACACACACACACACACACACACACACACACCTGTTTAAGCACTCTCTCATCTTTGCTTTCAACTGGTGTGATGAAGGAGGCGAGAGAAACATTTATGTCATAAACTGGACTCCATTTACTTTTCTTCTTCATAAGCACATAACCTCCACACCCTCTTTCACATTAGAGCTTAAATTATAATGGTTAATTGATTCAATTGAGAGTGAGCATCTGTCACAGGTATTTGCATGCTAGCCTTAGATAAACTCAGAAAAATTGCAAACTTGAACTTGGAATGGAAAATGGACAGAGGGAAACTATAGTAGATGGTAGTATGTGATGAACAGGCAACAGTCTAGGCATGTGGCAAATATGGCCCTCACTTGGTTGGGGTTATACTGCCAACACACCTGGGCTTTTGCCACTGGAGATCATGAACCTGAATAAGCTATCATGCAAAATGCACTGGCGTTGTGGTAATGCACTAAGCTCAGATAGCACAGATTTACTTATCATTTTCATTTAAAGGTCCCCTGACACAAACAGACATATTTTTCATAATTCACATAGGAAAACAACAACAATCCCAGGTTTCTTTTCAGTGTTTACAGCACTGAAAAGAAAAAAAAACTGGGGTTGAGCCTTGTATTCATCTAGCTCTCAGTACTAATTACTTCATGAGCTTCTGTACAAATGAAAATATTCACATCGTTCCCACAACTTTCAAAAGTGTATCATCAAATACATCAGCTTTGGAATTATTTGTAAAACCTGACTTATTTAGACTGCTATTAACCTAATGATCTCTGTGAGTTAACTTCCACAATTATTTAATCTAACCGTTCAACAATAACTTTCTCGGCAATGAACCACTTCACTCTCACAGTGCAGGTTTACTTGTTGTTCCTAGAATTTCCAAGAGTACAGAGGCAGACCCTTACAATTGTGGCCAAAAGTTTTGGCAGTGGCAAAAAGTTTGTTTTTCATCCACTTTGCTGCTTCCATTTTTATATCCAATCCAATCCAATTTTATTTCTAGAACACTTTTTAAAAACAAGAGTTTGACAAAGTGCTGTACAAGGCACCAAAACACCACACAGCAAATCAATAAAACAATAATAAATAAAAGGTAAGAACACACCACTCTCATTCTGAGTTAAAAGCCAAGGAATAAAAATGAGTTTTAAGACAGCAGCACAGACAGCACTAGGTCTGAACACAATTACCTTAGTTTTATTTTCGTTGAAATTAAAAAAAATTTAAGGCCATCCATGCTTTGATGTCTTTTAAACATTCCAATAGTGGTTTAGGGGAGCTGACATCATTTCTTTTTATGGGCATGTAAATTTGGGTGTCGTCTGCATAAAAATGATACGCTAGGCCATGTTTTTTAAAAATCAACCCCAGGGGCGAAGATAAAGATAGAAGAGGATTGGCCCAAGAATTGAACCTTGTTGGACTCCACATGACAGAGGGGCTGAGGAAGATGCAGAGTCACCAAGGTGAATTGAGAAGCTTCTCTGAGATAAACAGGACCACTGCCAAAACATTTGGCCACGACTGTAGGCCTCTCATGTTTGGGTTCAGAAGACAGATTCCTTCTCTGCTTTTAAGATTAGACTGTACATTTCTGTAGGTATACACTGCTCCGTATTTATTGTTGTTCCTCAGTACTCAGTAATCTGTGTTGCTATTGTTATTACTATGATCATTAATATTCCATTTTTAAGAATTACTTTTTTATCACTGTAACAAGCGGTTTGACAGAGCTGTTGGAGAGATACAATCAGCACAGACTGGTTTTGAATATCTGAATCAGAAATATGAACAGTAACACAACCTAGAGGTATTTGCAAAGCATGCTTGTCCGTGAATGTGACAGATGCCAAAAGTCCCATATGATTACAGCCAAGAACTTGCACAAGGATGTCACCTTAAACAACAGTCCTTACAGACCAATGGCATCATTAGCTCCTAGTAAATATTAGATAGTAGGAAGTGCCTTGCCAAGGGAAAAATGTTTTTGTTGTTTTGGAACTTCTACACGCATATACACATGCACAAACACACACAAATAACACACAGAAATATCCTGTGTGGATGCTAGCAGCCTGTCAGTGCTGCAGTGAGCCAGTACAGGAGACTGATTAACTGGCAGTGATCTGAGAAGAAAACAAGGTGGTGCGCTGTAGAAATGATGTGATTATATTAAGGCCAGGGCATACACACAGATTTCAAGAGCCACCAAAAGTTATCAAAGGTCAGGTGAAAGATAGATCATGTCTGAACTGAAAGTAATTTGGAGACAGAAAATGTTGAGCAATGCAACTGGGACACTAAGGTCAAGAACAAGAGATTACAGTGCTGAACATGTACTGTTGTAAAAACTTGATTTATGAAGAGTCACAAGAAAGTGACTCAGCCAAGGATTCCTCACCTCCATGTCTGCTAACATTTTATACAGCCTACGACATTGAGTTTACATTGAGAGGATAAAAAAAAAAAAGAAATCACCCTTTCTAGTCTAGAAAGCTGAAACTTCTCATGATCAGATAAAAACACAATGTGCAATAATTTACTTTGTTTGCATTTGCAGGTTTCCTGTAACATCTGTTTTAAACTGGAGGGTGAAGGAAGAAAAGGCTTCTTGAGTACTGTTGTTGGCCACTGAGTAAAAAGGACAGCAAGCAAATTCAACCATTCAGACCCATAGTAGTACATACACGATATCTTATAAAAAGTGTTGAGCAAGTGCATATGAATAGTATATGAATACTGAATTCATAGGAGGAGCAGGAATGTGTTATAGCAGTGGGGTGCAGTGACTTACAGAAAGGCAAGTAGAAATTCTGAAGAAATACGTAATATGGATTTTCTAAGACCTCTGTTTTAGTAACTCTGGGTCAATATAAAGTATGATTCTGTTGACTTTAGAAAACAAAGATTGATAATTAATTATCACCAGTTTATTTGTGCTTTATACCACTGGGTGTACTGATAACTATTACTGGATTACTTTGAAGAAATCTTAAAAACTTCTTTTTACTGAGGCATCAATGGTTAACCAATAGAACTCGCCCAAGAATCTGCTTGTTTCGTTTAGATTTCTCCATTATTAACGTAATCTAGTGATAGTTAACAGTATGTCCAATGATACACAGCACAGGAAACTGTTGTTAGTTAATTAGGTGCATTACATTTTTAAAAATGTGAAAAAAGGGGCTTGACTAGTCTGTCTCATTGTATCCATGACAACATTATACTTCCTGTTTCTTGTAGGTGACGTGAAAAACAGGTCCAAAAACAGTTAATATTCAACCTCAGATATATTAAATTAAATCAGACAGTGCAAGTTTTTTTTTTTTTTTTTTACTATGCAATTTTGGATGCTAAGTAGAATATTGAAAAAGTTAGTTAAAGAATGACCTTGTGGGATTAGTATCAATGTTTGCTAGCTAACTTTTTTTTTTAACCATCCTTTGCTGACTTTCTTGTCACCTTCTTGGTAAGTTGCGGGTTTGTTTTTGTTGTTGTTGTTGTTCTTTTTTGTTTGTTTGTTTTTTGCATGCTAAACTTTCTGTTGTAAATATACTTATATACTCTCTCTGTTCTTTTCTGCTCTGATCTATTTTTTCTATTATATTTTACTCTGTTTCTTTCCCAACTTCGTTATTCTGTTTATCCCTCTGTATTTCTACCTCATCCCCACCCCCAACTCCCCTTTTTGTTTCTCTGTGTGTGTTTGTGTGTGTTATAATGGCAAGCTATGCCAAAACAAATATAAATGGACTGGTATTTATATAGCACTTTTCTACTCTATGTGAATACTCAAAGCACTTTATACTACACGTCTCATTCACCCAATCACACACACAAATTTATACAAGCACTTAAGTGCTTTTCTAACATTCACTCACACATGAGCACATCAGGAGCAATTTGGGGTTCAGTATCTTGCCCAAGGACACTTCGGCATGCAGACGACCTGCTCTACCTCTTGAGCCACATCTGCCCCTATATACTGGAAGCTGCACTGCTGATTAGGGACACCTTTATTGAATGCAAGCCAGCTCCATCATCTTGGCCTCGTTGGCCCCTTTGCAAGAGAGACAGTGATAGAAGACCCTTAACCAGTGACCACCAAGAAGGTTGGTTCAAATATTCAGAGTGTGTATGTATGTTGCAAATGAGGTGTTAATTCCACCAGTGACCATCACCAAGTTCATCATAATCCAGGCATGTCTAGATTTTATGTGCTGATTCAGGTGCATTACATTCAGTCTGTTTTTAGATCAAGTAACGAGGTGGGAACCACATCGGAGCAGGTTCCACCATGGGTGAGGAAGTGGGACAACTGAATAGGTTTTTGTCTTGCCTTGCTATCACAACTAAATTCATGTCCAAATCAGGTTAGTGGGCTGTGTGCTTTGTCACTTCAAATTTCAACACAGTTTCTATAGTTCCTTTTACATGCTTATATGACAAAGTATGATAACACCAGGACTTTATGTTTGTGGATTGTCTGATGAAGGGATGTACATTTTGCTTTGTTGCCTAGCACACACAGACATGCTGACATTATAGTGTATGGATGTATAGGCATGGAACAAAATGAAACATGTACAGCATGCTTTGTAAAAGATTCCACAAGGTAAAGGTAGTCTCTGCACATACCTACATAAAGGATAAAAAATACAGTTTGGTTATGTAAATGTCTAATTGTCACATGTTAGGACCTGTGAGAATCTGGAAAAGGCGAAGGAGAGCATGTCTGTGTGTGTTGGTGGTATGTATATTTTCTTAACAGACCAGAATTACAACAGAAATAGAGGGAAAAACAAAATTGTCTTCTCTGTTAAATGAGTATGATGCCATGGTAGAAGCAACAGACAGAGTTGGGCCAGTGGATGTCTTCACTGACAGTTATGTTTTATTTTTGCAGTTGCCCTTTGATGGTATGCTTTATATTAGCTTTGTTTTAGTTAAGTGTGCTAACAGAAAAGATAATTTAACAACAAGTAATAAGTGCCCTGTGTTCTTTTAATTTAGGGCATGGTTGGCATTCTCTTAGATAAGTTGATGGCTGTAAGAAGGCTTGAGGAAGAGGACATGATGCTCCTGAAAGAGATGAGGCAACACTGGAAGTATTTCAGGCCTAGAGAACTGAGTTTGCAGAACGCCACTGTGGAGGAAGGTATGAACGGAAAAGAGGTGGTTCAACCTGTCCTAGCATAATTCCGGAAGTATTTACACCCTGTCCTTAGAGGTTTTTAAACAAGCCAAAATATTCTTCTAGCTCACTGAAGTTTGAAAAAGCTGTAGCCATTTTATGGTCTTTTTTGATTGCCTGTTAGAAGGCCACTGTGGTATACTCAGGCCTGAAAGGAAAATGAAAAAAAAGGAATGTTTTTCTTTATCTTCCTGGTATGCAAAACCTCCAATTTTAGCTGCTCTTCAAGTGCTAAAAACCTGACTTTCTCTAGCTGCTTCATGTGGCAGTTATGTCATGTGAAAGTTAAAGAAAGATTCCTGACTGTTCTGCTGTGCTCTGTTCTGTGTTACCCAAAGGCCCTGATTCAGGTCTGTGGTGTATATTGAGCTGGAAGCTGAACCACAGTTGATGGGTGTCAGAGAGGGATACCTGAGGATCTTCCAGACTCCTGGGACTCATGCAGAACCACTGAGGGGTTTGATGATGAAGATGATGGAGGGATGTATGACAGCAATTCTGATGATGAGAAAGTGTAACTACATGACAGCAGAAGAGGTGTGGATCTTATTCTCTGAACAGTTGCTAACTTTGCCCATATTTAATAACTTTGATTTGCATTTTCTGTTAGGGGCCTAGGGGATGATGTCCATCAACATGACTGTTCTCTTCTGCCAAGACATCTGCTGCAACCCCATGAGCTGTCTTCCCCCCTCCATACCTGACAATGACATCTGGCTGTTGTGTTACACTTCTTTGTTAAATCAGTCCACAAATCAAATCCATTACACTTGTTGTTGTCAAATGTAGTGACTTTTCCTCTAGCTCTACATCAAGTGTGTGCACTGTTTGTTCTCAGTCCTGGAGCTGTCAGTAAGAAACAAACATGGTGACTTCTGAGCAGGTTGCCTCAGGTGTACTGAATATAGGAGTGCACTTGCACTGGCTGTGGATCTCAAAGATTGATCATGTTTTGCAGGAATGGCAGACTTTATTCTTTGAAGTTACACCATCAGCAACAGTTTGCAACTATTTGGGATTTAGATTTGGTGTCACCTTCTAATTCATTGTGATGTGAGTACAGATAAGCATATGTCTTCCTGCTACCCATCCAGGATATGTACTATTTATGTACTTTATTTTTTGAACCAAAACCATAAAGAACCAGCTTTGACAACATGACACTGCCTATAAAATCACCTAAATACACAAGTTAGAATGCTAGCAGCTAAAAATGCCAATTTAGCTGTTGGTGGTGTTTCTAGGCTTTTGCATATCTCTTTTGGTTGTGATCTTGATACTAAATGTAACCTAATATAACATCATGTCCTAACATAATGATTGAAAGAAATCTTGAATCTGGAATTTTTTTCATATAATATATGTTTAACTTATAATGTTCCTACAATCTGTACAGCTGCCATAAATTCATGTTATATCATTAAACCTGTAGAGATGAAACTGTGGATATTTTTTTTCCTTAGTCATAATGTAAACATATGTACTGTACTGTAACTCCATTCTTCAACTGTGATTTTATACCTCTGCTAATACAGTCAAGCTCATAAATCAAGAAAAAAACCTGAATTCTGGTCCATTATTATAGACACATACTGTATGTGTCCTACTGTAATAGGCTTATTTTTTTATGTATTTACTCGCTGTGTGAACTTACATGCTACATAAATCCTCTGAAATTAACACTCTGACACCTAATCAGCTTTGATTTTTGACATCTGCTAATGCAGTTAAGTTCATAATTAATGAAAAGAAACCTGAAATAGTTCACATTTTGATCAGTTATTATAGGTACATATGTGCCCTACTGTAACAAGCCTGATTTTTATGTCATTACCTACTGTATGTGTCATGTTTTGACCCAGCGTTTTGAGCTCAATATTTTGGTTCTGGTCATTATTGTTTGATTCTGCTCAGTTTTTCCTTAGCTTGGGTCACGTTGAGCCTTGTATTTTAGTTTATTCTCCCCTCATGTAATTTGTTATTATAGCTCATTGTTTATAGGTTATTCTCTGTGTTTCAGTTTTCTAGCCCTCCTATGTTCCCCATATCTGTCAAATCTTCGTCTCTGTGTTAGGTGCCTCCCGTTTTGTTTTGACAGTCTCTTGTCGCATGTGTGCTGTATTTAGTTTTGGTTCCCTTGTCTCGTTTTCCCCGATTGGTTTCAGCTGCGTCTCGTTACTCTCCTGCGCTCCATTCCCTTGATTACCGTGTGTATTTAAACCCTGAGTTTGCTTGTGTTCTTCATTGCATCGTCCTGTTTGTACTGTTGGTACTGTTTTTGTTCTCGGCCAGTCTCTGTGTTTTTGCCTGCCTGTTTTCCTGCCTGCCAGTCTGCCGTGTTTTTGGATTATGTTGCCGTTTGCCCTTGCTCTCAGTTTTTGGACTTTTGTATGACCCCTGTCATTTCGCCTAAATAAAGGTTCATCTTCAGTGCATTCAGTCTGCCTTTGAAGTCTGCATTTGGGTCCATAACCTGCATATCATGACAGTATGAGCTTACATGCAACATAAACCCTTTGAAATGACCAATCTGACACCTAATCAGCTGTGATTATTGAACTCAGCTATTTATTTTTTTTTTAATTTCAAGGTAACAAGTACTTCAGGTCCCAGTCTCAAGTTTGAAAACACGATATTTTAATTACGGTTAGGGTTAGGGTAGATCTCACACATCACACCTGCTGATGTGTAAGGCCTACCCTGTCAAGCGTGCTTCATGTTTTTGAGCCAATGTCTAAACCAGTCATATCATGTGAGAGACTAACGCATCAGAACCTCTGGCTTTTCACTTGGTGAAGACCAGCTGATTTAAAAAAAATAGTGACTCTTTGTTCTCCTGAATGAGAACAGAATTCTCATTCTCTCCATCTTCTCAACTGCTGTGATGGGAATGTAGAGAACTGTCAGTGGCCACAACAGTTGAGGTAGCAGACCAAACTGGATGCACCAGAGCTTCATTTTTCCAGGGAGCACTGAGTGATCAATTTTCTCAAGGTCCCTACCAGCATCCTGCTTGTGTTGCTTGATCTGGTCACAGTCCTTGAGATTTGCATCATAGCAAAAGGCTTTTGATGGATTTCTCAGATATTGTTGGTATTGGTTCATTGTTAATTAGAAACCATTGGTTGGAGAGTTTTCCTTTGGTGATGGAGATGCTTCTTGATTTTTCAGAGTTGATCTTCATCCTGGCCCATGTGGTGCTTTCTTGAAGCTTCTCTAGCAGGCGTCTGGTACACACAGTGCTGTTGTGGTCAGGGTCGTTATGTTGTTCCATGAAAGCCCTGATTGGTGTTAACTAGACTCCAAAAATTCTAAAAGTTCAATATAGTCCTGTAATTTGACACAGACAGTCTGTATACATTAAATTGTCACCTGACAACTTGTAATAAGATATCATGTTAAAGGACTATTACTTTTTAAGTTGACAATTAGATCACCTAATGTTAGAGAAACTGTTCAGCTGCATGTCCAGTAAGGGGTGCATTATCTACAGCCATTCACCACAGCCACAGTCACTTGGATGTTCTCTGCATCATCTGACAGAGGAATCCAGATTGTGGGTTGACTCAAACTGGATTCAAACAGCAACAGCAATGACAAATTCGCTCAGTGAGGGACCTGCACCACTCCCTGTGCAAAACAGATGAACATATAATTACATTTTTAACGTAAATGCAACTACTCAGTAACTGCTAGGAAAGGCAGGGCAAGCGTGTTTATAGGACACAATTATTGTGCAATGAGGAAATGAAAATGAAAGGAAAGGAAAGAGATAAAGGCTTGAGGAGGAAAGATGTATTTTGATCATTCTTTTTAAAGAAGCAGTGGTGCCTTAGAGGCTTTTCTGTGACTAATGGAGTCAGTGGATAGTACCTGTATCTCAAGTCACTCCATTAAAGAAAATGAATGCTGTTTGCAAAAGTACCCTCACCTTTTGATAACCTCCTCTCTGCGGTTCCCAAAGATACACACATAGACACACATCTCCCCATAATCACCAAACACCTTATAGCTTGTTGCGCTTTCCTACATTCACATTGCTCTAGAATTTCACATCTATTACTTAATAATTACATATAGTGTGTTTGTAATTCAACTTCACAGGTTGAAGTGAAAGTGAAGACTGTCTGTCACAGACTCACCAGTAACGATTATAGTCTATGTTTTAACAAATTTTAACAAGATCTGAGGGTTAGTTTGTTGCTTCTAGAAGCTTTTCTTCGGAGCTTATTACATAACAGCATCTTTCCATAAGCTTCTCCAAGAGCCAGGGAGCAGTGTGCATTTATGCACAAGAAAACAGCGCTGACTTCCTTAATTACTGCTAATAAATCATTCCTGAAACAGAGACAGGAGCTAACAGATAGTTCCTAGAGAGTTCCTCCTCCTCTCTAGATCTGCAGCTACTTCCTCTCCTCTCTCTGGATCTGCGGCCTCCTCCTCTAGTCTCTCTAGAGCTGCTGTCCATTCTATCACACTGATATGAATAAGAAAAAGTATGCACGAGTGAGAGTTTAGCCAAGATGAACAAATGTTCATGACCATATGAAGGTATGGCATGGAGGCGATTAACATAAAAAACAAAAAAACAAAACTTGATTTCCAATAGAGCCTATAAAGTATTTCCATTTTCTCAACTACTGCCTTGGCCTAGTCAGGGAGATCGTCGGGGCAGAGGCATTCTGACCTCCATGTCATCCTCTTTTTTTCCTATTTCCCAAGCAGAACGGGTCACAGACGGCGCAAATTTAAGTTTTTCCATCTGAAGGAGTTGAAAGTTTACCATTTAGTTATTTCATAGAATAAAAAGATGCATGTTTCATAGATATTTGTGCCCATTTACATAAACAAGCAGCAGAAGCATTTCTGTATAGAAAACCTTAAACTTCTAATGATGTGTGTAGGTAAATATTAATACTGCATCAATTCATAGTTCTACTTATGATATCTGTTTGTTGAGTGCCATCTTGCACATGGGACATGCTTCTGCTTCAATTGATGGCCTCCGTCCACTTAGGCTCTCCAACTGCTTGGTGGAACAGACCAGAGGTGTGTTGTATGGCTGCCCTGTGCTGCAGGATGGGCAAGTTTTTGCCCCAGTATTAAATTTTGCAAAGCTGCAATTTCAGGTCCGGTCAGTGGACATTTTAACTTTAAAAATGTAAGAGGACAAATTCTCATGAATATTACATAGACTAACAAATGACTATATACCATACTTTACCTATACTCTTATGAGGATTAAACCTTTACTTGACAACACATCACAAGATCTTGAAAGAGGTGGAAGGAAAGGTCTCAGTGTAAGCTATATAATCATAATAAATAATAAACAAATGACAAGGGTACCAAATATATGGGTATCTCTATATATTTTTGCTTTTATTTTTATATTTATTCTACAATAAAATCTTGATAATATGTAGTACTGAGCTAAAAGCACTACAGACTACATCCTCCATAATAAATAATAGGATCTAAGGTAAAAATTACTGTTTTTTAATGCATTAGTTTTACCTTACATTACCTAATATTCTTGCAGCTTAGTATTTGCTTCACTGATTGAACTGATCATTGTACTCCATTCAATCTGTGGATTAAATTCCATTATAGATTCTTTATAAATGTCAGTGTTAGCTAGCTGCTAACAATGCTCCAATGTCACATTACACTTCTACAGCAGTGTTATATAAAGACCCATGTATATCAGTAAATTTACACCTTATGTAGTTTGAATTCACTGGCTACAGACACAATTTTTAATTTACAATTATTCAGTTTTCTTTTAAAGGTAATGCTATCTGTAGTTAGCCTTATCTTTCTTGGACTCCATAACCATAAGCCCCAGAAATAAATGAAGGATTGAGGCTAATAATATAGTTTATGCCATGCAATTTTAATTTTGTCACTGTTGCTAATTTACAGTTTCTACATATAATACCGCCAGCTAAGCTCCTGATAACTCCATACCTTCTTTTCCTTTCGGCAGGCTGCAGGGGCTGAGGGTAGCCGGTCATCCATCATTTGACTTGGACTGTTCAGAGCTTTTTGTTCCAGCAAGCTGTCTGTCGTCTTCATTGTTAACCATTCGCTGATGTGCCTGCTCAATGCTTTTCGTTTCAACATACTGTGCTGTTAATAAAAAGTTGGCTGTAAAATGACATGCCATCTCATCACAGTGAAAAGTCTATGGGGATTAAATGGTGTTAGATGCCTCAGGAAGAGCTTAAACATTACACATTGACATGACAAGCAAAATGCTCTAAAAAACAAAAAAGCGGACTGCAATTTATCAGTGTTACCAACTCCTCAGTAAGGAAAGTAGCTATTGGCTGTCCTAAAAGTTGCTAGAAGTCACTAAATGATGTCATCACCTGATCTGCATAATTGACCATGTGTATGTAATTGTAATGAACGCTGTAGGAGAGAGGAATAACGTAGTGGGAGAGACAAAAAGTGAGAAAAAACACCCTAAATAAGTTTAGAACTACAAATGAACTTTCTTCTGTCGATTCTTGTTTTTTTTAATGTCACAATTCCAACCCTCCTCCTTTATCCGGACTTGGGACCAGCAAAAGTGACCCAAAAGAGACACTCTGGCTTGGGATCAACCAGCGGCAGCTTCACGCATGTGCAGTTCATTTGCAGTCTGGACGCGGAGGGGTGAACATCTCCTGCTCTGACTCCAGCTGGGAGGGACTGTTGCACGAGGACTGGACCATCTGTGAGGGCTTTGGGACAGGGGAGGGGCCCATGGTTGAGAAGAGTAAGAATGATATGTGCTTTGAAGTAGATTAGCTAGTCGCTTTTTTGAAAAAAGTCGCTAGAGGGGTCTGAATACTTGCTAAATATAGCAACAAAGTTGCTAAATTGGAAACACTACTATTTATAAGCCATCTCATAATATCAGGATGTGTTGTCTCCTGCCACCTGTAGGGGTGCTCATTTTGGGAATGCTCCTGTGGGTCATATTTGAGGGTAGGAATCGTTGTTTGGACTGGAGGACTCGTTGAACTTGTTCCATCATCAAGGATTTCTTTGTTAACATGCTAAAGGAAAGGCGGTGGTTGTGGCTCAGGAGGTAAAGTGGGTTGTCTACTAATTGGAAGCTCAGTGGTTCAATCCCTGGCTCCCCTAGTCTACATGCTGAACTATCCTTGAGCAAGATACCCCACATTCATTGGAGTGTGTGTATAAAGTGTATTTTTTCATATTTAATTTTCTGCATTCTGGCAATTTTAAACTACAGCTATTTTCATTGTTATCTCGCTATTCACTGCAGTATATTAGTAGGTACCTTAATGACTAGAGAGGCCAGATCCAGTATGCTGTTATTGAAAGACATGAATCAGGCTTCTTCAAAAAAGGACATAAATGGTAAATGGACTGGTTCTTATATAGCACTTTTCTACTCTCCTTGAGCACTTTATACAGTGGGATGCACTCCCACACTCGCATTGGGAGCAACTGGGGGTTCAGTATCTTGCCCAAGGATACTTTGGCATGCAGACTGGAGTAGCCAGTGATCAAACCACCAACCTTCCGATTAGTAGATGACCCGCTCTACCGCCTGAGCCACAGCCATCCCCTGACCCTACATAGTATCCCATCAGCTGCAGTAGAAGTCAGTACTCAATCTGAGGATGGCCACCACTTACCTAATGGTTTATTATAAGTAAATAATGAAATGTTTACTTTGGACATACACATATCCTGCTGTCGTATGAAGCTGCAGCATAGACTCCTGCAAGATCTAACAATGTTCTGTTTTATCCTCCTTCCTTGAATGTCAGCATTGTCTGGATTTTTTCAGTCTTCACAGTTTCAGTTTATCTTTCATTAAGGTCAAGTGACAGTGGAAGCAATGATAGCCTATGAATGTGAACTGTCCTTGGTTTATTTGATCATCAAGAAGTTCTTCAAAGCTTTGAGGTGTGTTTGGGTTCATCCTGCTGCAGTATGAATCCTTCTCCACAAGATGCAAAATGAAGGGTGTAGCATGTCTCAGAAGAAAGGATATGTAGCTTTTCCTCCGGGTAGAGTAGATTTGACTCAAACTTCAGAGTAGCAAACCTCCCACCAGCTAAATTTCATAAATGACTTGCCGGTTAGTATGCCACCGTAATTAGTAGGCCTTTTTGATTGGTTAGCTCAGGCAAGTTAGCATCTTAAAACTATAGACTATATAGACTACAGTCTATGTCAGGCAGTGAGACATTTAAAACAAACCAAAATAACTCTCTAAATGTAATTATGCAATATATGTGTTATATGAGAAAGGAAGAGGAGATGGGAAGAACAGAATGTCATCAAACAGCTGAAATGTGGTCATCTGTTTCTGCAATGAGTTTACACTGCTGGCCCCTCTTAACCTGAATGTCAGGGGTTGAACTTTATTAGCAACTCTTCACTGAGGTGTGTGTGTGTGCGTGCGCACATGTGTGTGTGTTTGTTTGTGTGTGTGTGTGTATGTGTGTGAGTGTGTGAGAGAGAGAGAGAGAGAGAGAGCGAGAGAGAGAGTGTGTGTCTTAGTCTTGTGCTGATGCATTGTGGCTTCATGTCAGCTATGACTCAGTTTGAGTTTCTCTCCGTCTATGACTCTCACAACAAAGGAAAGCTTGACTATTTTACAATGTGCCACTGTAATCCAAGCATCTGTGACTTGTGCATTTTATTTGTCTAATTTCACCTCTTTTAAAATCAAATCACATACAGGTTGTCAGTGTTTTGAACATATATATTAGTAAGACTTTCAGTGTAAATTTCCGATTAGTTTCATTAATTTGAGCTCCAGACTTAAACCACTGCCACTGTGAATACTTGAACATATGTAGTAATGTTCAGGATGAACCACATGCTGTGGAGTTAGACCTCATGTTCCCACTCAACTTGATACTTGTATCTACACCCAGATAACATTCCTGTGTTGAGTCATACGGATGATTTAATTAGCTCATCAGTATCGAGTGTTGGCATGGATAGTGGATTAACATACTGCCAGGAATTAAAACTACTGATTAGTTATCTATATGAAGCAGAACAGGGTGGCACTGCGGTGCAGTTCTTGTGCCTGTGTTGGTTCTCTCCAGGTACTCCAGTTTCCTCCCACAGTCAAGACATGCATGTTAGGTTAACTGGTTAGTCTGAATTGGTCATAGGTGTGAATGTGAGTGGGAATGGTTGTCTGTCTGTGTTAGCCCTGCAATAGATTGGCGACCTGTCCGGGGTGTACCCCACCTTTTGCCCTAGCCACAGCACTTAAACACAGCTTCATGAGGCCTTTGAAGGTGTCCTGTTGTTTCAACCATTAAGACGCAAGACACCATCAGCAGATCCTTGATCAGATTTGGAGTTTCCAGAACCAAGTCACCATTTCACAGGTTGCTATTCTTTTGACCACTTTTAGTAGGTAGATAAGACCTGCTGTTTTAGAGATGCTCTGACTCAGTCGTCTAGCCTATACAATTTGGTGTTTTGGTCAAATGTTTTTCTGCTTCCAACACTTCATTTTCAAGAATTGACTGTTCACTTGCTCTTAAATATGTCCCATCCTTTAGCAGGTACTACTGTAACAAGATAAGCTCTATTTTGCTCTTCACCTTTCAGTTTTTAACGTGGTTATGTATATACACAAGTATTATTTATACAACAAACCTGGTTGTTAGAGTTCCCCTTATTGTGCCTACCATATTCCAATAAATTGATGCACACCTGACTCAAACCCCATCAGGAATACCCTGAGAATTCATCATTTCCCCAAGGGTAAGAAACACTGCAGCACCTTTTTAATAAGACCACACCTAAATGTTACTGTTATCAACCAGACAGAGGTGAGTGACATGATTCATGTTAGTGGAATTTTACCACAGTGAACTTGTTGTTTTTAATGTCCACTGACCCAACATAGATTTGGTCAGCAGACATTCATCCATATCAGTGCTTTCACTTCTTATTTCATATCTGAAGTACTGTTTAAAGTGACGAAATCTACAGGGATTTGTTTGTTCAAAGCATACAAGCACAACAGACTGTGCTTTTTTCTAAAATAAGGGGTGTTTAATCTGTTAAAATGCATTCAACATCAGTTTCTAGACTAATTTTTATTTTTCTAACAAAATTGGCAGACTGCTGATCCCAATAAACCTGAGACATTGTGTGGATTTAACATTCTTGATTGCAGTTAAAAATGAGTCAACTTGGGTTTTGTTTTTATTAAATTGAACAATTTCAGTTTTTGCTCACATTTGTTCAAATATTTAAAAAGTGATTGCTTTTCTGTATTATATATAATATTGCCAAAAAAAAAGTGTGTGCATTTGAAAGAGCCTAATTAGCAAATCTACACACCCCAAATATCAGTAATATAAATTATTTAAATGGGTAATTCTTTAATAATGGATTTACTGCCAATGTACCCTCCAGACATTTGTTGGGATGTTCCACTATCTAGCAGTTGCATTGACTTTACAGTGACAGGTGGTGTACTGTCAATCTAGTACAACTATTTTAAGAGTCTATCACAACTAGGACAAATTTCTGAATGACATGAGCATCAGATACTAAAACCATGACTGTCTACTTTAAATATCTGTCAGATTCTTTTATGTTCTTAAGGTGAAATTGTAGCTTCCAAAGCTGTCTGTGTGTCTCCAAGATTTATTGCTCATTTTACTGTAAGTGCTTCTTTAAAGTGCCAAGGCTATGGGGTCATCTCAACAGCAAATTTCAAGAGCATAGCTCAGAAAATTGTTATGTGTGTCTTCTCTCTTAAGTTATCACAATAAAAGCCAATTCAGGTCTTTCGGATTCCTTGCTTTGCAAGACCCTACAAGCTAAGGTAAGTGGGTACCAGAGCAGTGGTTAGCAGTTAGAAACATATGTTTTGTCAACCCAATCATCCATCCAGCCCTTTTCCCTGTGGGTGGTGTCAGTTTGTCTGCCTGTCCTGAGTAAACTGAATACTAAATTCAGCAATTAGTCAGAGATGGGGAGGTTTAGAGTGTCATTACCACAATAACTGTAAGCCAAAAGGAGTAGGTGTGAGACTGGAGGTGACTGTCTCCCTGCATGTCTGCTTCATGACTTGTACAGTGTTTCTTGACATTCCAAGAAACCACAGAGGGACATGCTCAAGTACTCTCTCTCCCTCCCTCTCTGTGTATCCAGTGAAAGGACTACTATATTCTCTGTCTTGTGACCGACATCCAAGAACTGTCTGAACAAGACAGGCCAAAGCGGCTGCTTGTCTTAAAGCTGTCTGTGATTTGTAGCAGTAGGATCACAAGGTCCTCTCTCCTCTCTTGTGGACTAGAATTACTACTGTAGTCTTCAACTTTTACTTGAGACAGCAACCAGCAGTAGCGGGCTTCAACAATGAACAGTTATCAGGACACATCCATATCCACTATAGTAGACCACAGACTGTATACAAAAGATGGGTGTAGCCTGTGTGTAGCCAACTGTTTAGTGAAAGGCTGTTACGAAACCTCGAGCCTAGTGTTTTCACTGTCACCATCTTGTTGTTTTGAAAACAGACGTGATGAGAGAGAGGGCAAATTGGATTGAGAAACCAAGGATGCTGCATGCTTATTGGCTAATGACTTGTAACTGTAACCGATAAGCATACTCTGGTTTATCCTAATTTCTAACTCTAATAAAGGACCATAATTTTGAAAATGAACTTCATGTTGTATTCAGTAAGACTTTAAACTAGCAATTGAGACTATAAATTCATCAGGAAAATATTCACTAAGGTGACTGAGCAAGTGAGCAGACCATTTTCCTCATAGACTTCTATATAATTCAGCCTCTTTTTGCAAACACAGAAAAGCAGTGAGTGACAGAAGTTACCCCCTGCTGGCCATCAAAAAGAATGCAGGTTTAAGGCAACAACATTGACTTCACTTTTCCTTTGAAGTCCATCTTTTATATAAAGTCTATCTAATGGACAGTGAGACAAATTGAACTGATAGATACTGGTTGATCCTACATGTCAGGGATGATTTATTTTTAGTCAGAAACTCTTGGTTTACATTAATTACTGGTGAGTCTGGTTAACATGCCCTGTCACACACTCTGCCTACATCGTGGTAAACACCTTACCATAAAGTTGTATTTTTCATCTATCACAGACTGAAATCTGTAATAGATGAAAAATTGAATAGTAAAGCAAATGAGCGAAACTCAGCATGCAAGAAAAGTCTTGGCAACATTTTTTTGTTTTGTATTCTCTGTGATGTCTGTGGCCCCTCTTTTTTCTTCATAGCGACTGTTTACCTGCATGTCTCAAGTGTGGTTGGTCAATACTATGTGGCCTATAAGCAACGACAAATTGAAAGCTTCTTGTAAAAAAAGTCTTGTCCCCTGCCTGAAGACATCTGTTTATAGAGTTTAATCCCATCTTAATCTAAGAGACCATGGATGTCATAGCCTGCTTTGCAAAAGGTCAAATTAGTCCATTACTTTAAACTTTACTATATTACTGTAAAGTATCCAGTTCCATAGTATGTAGATGCAAAAATAGTATTATTTCTTATTATTTTACTTATTTATTATTCATTTTACTGTTTTGCTGATATTTTTCTGAAATGTTCTTCCATCTTTGAGACTGAATTTATCACACATTAACATTAAAAATGCAGTTTTTAACTAGGAAATACAGCTGCTGTACTAGTATACTGAAAATATCTTGGTAACAGTCTTACACTTGCTCCCCTTGTTTCTGAGTAAAAGTAATGTAATGTCTGTGACTTTTGACATCCATTTAAGCATTAAAAGAATGAGTGTGCTGAATATGGGGAAAGTACTCTGGGTGAGACATTACTTACAGTGTGCAATAGTGACAAAATGTGATCTTTTTAGTTGTGTACATGGAAACACACATTTATGGTAATTTTGTGACATGCAGCACAATGTTGACAGTAATGTAGTTTATTTAAAAGTCTGTTTCAAGCCTGCGCCCTGAGTTATTTGTTATTTTTATGAAAGTGGTATACAAAGTATTTCAGCTTTCTCCTAACCCCTGTGGTTGTAGTGACTGAAAAGTAGTTTAGGTTCACAAACCTACTCAAAAAGTGAGTAAAACCAAAACTGAAAAGTAAAAACTAATATCAAAGAAATGAAAAGTGTAAAATATTGTTCTCATGTAGGATTCACACTGTAGACACCCTAACCCTGTGTGACTGATGGCAAAAAACACCACCTCCTCCCTCCTAAGATCTTCTAAGTCTTTTAAACTGGAGGCACTACAATTGGAAATCAATTAATTACATTTCTGGAATTTCACAAATTGTTGTGAGACTGCATCAGGAGATTCCACCAACACAGGAACCACATGACTGAATTTGTCTATCAAGCTGAAGCCAGTATGCCAGTGTGCTGTGGCTCCGGAGGGGCTGTGGCTGAGGGGGAAGAGTTGGTAATCTACTATTTGGAAGGTCAGTGGTTTGATCCCCGGCTCCCCTAGTCTGCATGTTGACATATCCTTGCAAGATACTGAACCCCAAGTTGCCCCCGATGTGTTCATCAGAGTGTGTGTGAATGTTAGACAGAAGCAGTTAAGCTTAGAAAAAAGTGCTTGTGTGAATTCAATTCAATTCAATTTTGTTTATATAGCGCCAAATCACAATAACAGTCGCCTCAAGGCGCTTTATATTTTAGGGTAAAGACCCTACAATATTAGACAGAAAACCCCAACAATCAGACGACCCCCTATGAGCAAGCACTTGGCAACAGTGGGAAGGAAAAACTCCCTTTTAACAGGAAGAAACCTCCAGCAGAACCAGGCTCAGGGAGGGGCAGCCATCTGCCGCGACCGGTTGGGGATGAGGGGAAACAGAAGAGAGCAGAGGGAGACAGGACAAAAAGGCACACCTATGGGAGAGAGACAGCATTGATAATAGCTAATGATTAAATGCAAATGGTGTATAAACACATGGAGAGTGAAAGAAAGTGAGGAAGAGGAAGTGCTCAGTGCATCATGGGAAGCCCCCAGCAGCCTAAGCCTATTGCAGCTTAACTAAGGGATGGTTCAGGGTCACCTGATCCAGCCCTAACTATAAACTCTATCAAAAAGGAAGGTTTTAAGCCTAATCTTAAAAGTAGAGAGGGTGTCTGTCTCCCGAATC
>VUQI01027645.1:0-12093 GCA_015106735.1 Paratilapia polleni
GTGTTTGTATGGGCTGGTAGAAGTGCTTATTTCAGGTCAGTGGGGGACCATATAATATCAGCCTCTACAGCCCTTCTCATCATAATGGCTCCCTTTCGTGATTTCCTGAGTGGATATGGGATTGCTTCAAATATGTATTCATATTCAAGAGAAATTCTGCTATCAGAAGCAGAAAAGCCCAACAGTTTAAGCGTCTCAGAGTCTAGCTTTCGGATCTGTTATGCTCTGGATAACACGAGTGTCATTTGAGCTGAAGGACATGCTGTGCCACAGCTGAAAACAATGGATGTAGCTAATCTTCAGAGTGGAATTTTTGTTCCCCACTAATGACTTAAGGCTGGCACAGATTTTGTAACAAACACAGCGTGACACATTACTGGTGATTGTTAAGTGTTTTGTCTATCTAATAGTTTAAAAAGCAAAGCTGTAAATATTACAATCATATAAAGCCCACATTAAAAAAGGGAACTCAATATACCAACACCACAAAATCTGAACATTTAATATTTTCTGCAAAAATTAATCATTTAGAAAACAAATCCACAACATGGTCTATTATAATAACAGTTTTTGATCGTATGACAGGATTTCATTAACAGATGGAGTTTGCCTAATTGTGCTAGAACAGAAATTAATATCTAGAATGCCACCGTTCAACCAACAGTCTTGTTTTGCTTGTAATGCAATGTGCAGGATACAGTTTTTATGCAGGTGTGGACACACCTGCATAAATGTAACTGTATTACATTACATAAGAGTACATAGACATGAAGCTCATGTTCTTTTCAGGGTGAATGAGCAGGTGCTATTTAACTGTCTTGCTCTACAATATGTTGACAGGCTGAAGAGGTACTAATTGAAAGACACTGACTGGCTCCAGGGATTTAATCGAACTGTTCAGCTGTGAAGTGGTTTCTTTAATTATTGTTTCTAAAATGCCACCTTTCGGGGTCATACAAATGACAACCTGTCGATAGTGGAGGGCACAGGCATTAAAGCCTTTCTTTACTTCCCGTGTTGCTGTCAGTGTTTGTTGTACAGGGTATTGCTTATCTATTTGTTACTGGAGTAATTTTCATGATATGGATTCTTTTTTCTTCTACCCCTACAGTACTCTGGAAAATTCTTGAGCAACCCATGATTTCTTTATGTTTTGCTAGGAAAATGGGAAATAGGTGCAGTGATTTGTTGAAACTTTCATGGAAATACAGCATATAAGGCAAAAAGAGACTTTGTACAATTCTAATGAACTTGAAAGTCAGTATTTGGTGTGACTACCTTTATTCTTCAACACAACTTGAACTCTCTAAGGCAAGCTTTCTTCTCCAGGCTTCTTGAAGGATATTCAAAGCTCTTCTTTGGATGTTGGCTGCTTTTTTGTTCTGTTCTCTGTCAAGATCCCACACTACTTCAGTAATGTTGAGGTCCGGGCTCTGGGGAGGCCAATCCATGACTGATAGTGTTCCACTGTGTGTTTTTTCTATCCAGGTATCCTTTTAATAAAATGGCAGCGTGTTTGGGATCATTGTCATGCTGAAAAATGAAGCCATTGCCAATCAGATGCTTTCCAGATGGTATTCCATGGTGAATCAAAATCTGAAAAAACATTTCTGTGTTCATAATTCCATCAATTTTGACGAGATCTCCAACTCCACTGGCTGAAATGCAGCCCGAAACAATGACAGTCTCCACCGTGTTTTACAGATGGCTGTAGACACTCACTGTTGTAACTCTCTGCTGAATTCCTCCATACATACTGACGACGATTTGAACCAAAGATCTCAAATTTGGATTCATCACTCCATAAGACCTGTTGCCACTGATTTTCAGTCCAGTTCTTGTGTAATTTGGCATACCTCAGCCTTTTCTCCCTGTTTCCCTTCCTTAAGAATGGCTTCTTGACAGCCACCCTTCTATTGAGACCATTTCTGATGAGGCTTCATTGAACAGTAGATGGATCAACTGAAGGGCCAGATGTATCTCTCATGTCCTGTGTCAGGGATGCTGGATTCTTTCCTATTTCATAAGAACATGACTTTCAGATACTGTTCATCTGCTGTAGATAATTTTTTTTAGGCCTGCCACTTGTTTGTCTTCCACTTGTCCAATATCCTCAATTTTTTTAAGGACACACCGCACACCATGCTGAGATATGCCAAGTTTTTGGCTAATAGCTCTTTGGGAATCACCTTGTTGGTGCACAAACACAATTTTATTATTGTCAAACTGTGTTATCTTTGGCATTTTTCAAAGATTCAAATAAAGATGTATATAAATTGTGGTAGAGATAATTTGCATGAAGATATTTGCTAGTATATCTGTCAAAATCTGTAGATTCAAATAGACCTGTTTCAAAGCAGACTGGCAAATGTAGGAAAAAGCATAGGTGCAATAATAATGGCTGAGCTCCATTAAGTGACCCAGTAAGCAATGATAGAGAACCAGCATGCATAAAAGCAGAACCTCCCTAAGTGGAGTGCGGCTATTGTTAATACACCTGTGTTTTCCCTCCTGTAACGGGTCAAAATATCTGTTGAGAAAAAGGTCTCCTGGAGTATCTGAGAGACATTTGCAGTATACATCAACATTATTTATCTGCTTGTGACTAATATATGCTGCAGATGAAAACAATTTAGATTTTCTTTAATGTAACCAAGTTGATAGATATTTTTTCCTTCTGTTGTATTTTCTCAAGCTTAATAGAAGTATTGACGAGAAAACTGAAACATTTCAGTTTTAACCTTTCTGCTGCTTTGCACTTTATAATTATAATAATTCGGTGTACTGCTGTCAGATAATAAGAAGATGTTACTGCCTGTAGAAATAATGTTCTTTCACTTCTCTTGGGGAGTATAAGACCCTGTCCTCTTTTTCATTTTGAGGATTAGCATCTGCTGTTTCTATAGTAACGCTCTTCAATTAAGAGAGAGCCAGAATCTTGCTGTTTGCCAGCAAGGTGCTAATTGATACTGGATTTCACGTTGGGTGGGGGTTGAGATTGAAATTAGAGTAAGAATTAGAGTGTGTGTGTGTTTGAGGAGCTGAGCAGCCACTGACAGCTTTCGGATGCTATTACCATTGGGAGAGACATTGCATCTGCATATAATTATTATGACTTTGATTGGATTGGATTTTTTAAATAGCTGATTGGGTGAGAGAGGCTGTATCCTATACAGAGGAAATATGCAATCATCTACTCTTTATAGCTGCATGAAAATGTGCTTATGTGGGTGTATAGTATGTCTCACTGGCAAGTCCTGCTTAAGACAGAATTTTGTTGGTATTAAAACATGTGTGTATAAAGAAAAATGGGTCAACACAACCTTTTCCCCTTTGTTCCCACAATCTCTCATTGTCTGTCTCTATAGCTCTGTTCATTGTTCTCTCTTTTCATTTTCTTCTGCAGCTGTCTAAAGCTGATGACATGAAAAAATACAAACACCAATGGGTCACAGTGCACAGCAGCTGCAAAACAGTCTTTTACATCACTACTCATCATTAGCAGACTGTGCAGACACTGTGCAGATGACTTTTGGCGAGATAATAAATTAGCACATGTTCCACAAAGCAAAAATGATCCATAAGCAGCGATGAAATGGTGCACATCATGTGATATGGTAAAACACATTAAAATTCAGTGAAAATTGCACCTACAGTAAAGCACCATTTGCTCAGAAGCGGGTCTGCTCTCCAGGTGACCTCACAAAATGAGCAGTGCTCAACAAATGGATGATATAAATCTCATTTTGCTTATGCCTTGCAGCAGAATTACAGCGCACTGGCTCAATTAAAGCAAAGAACTGATTATGAGCAACAGAGAAATCAGAGTGGGAATACTGTGGACAAAGTAGGCAAAACTATATTTAAACTGTTGAGAACATTTCCTATTTTTAAAGAGGTCAGAATCATATTCTAGCTCCTGTCAAATTTATTTTTTTTCTCATTACTCGACTTCACAAATATTTTTTTTTTCCTGGTAATAATTTTACTTCCTGCAAAGCATGAAAATAGAACAGAGAAAAATTGCACTTCTATCATCTTAAGAGATTGCTGTTTTATGTACCCGCAAATCACATCTATATTTAGAGAGTGGAATGTTTGCCAGAGGCTTTAATGTGGCAGGAGTTCAGAATTCATTTCTGTGTTCTGCTTCTCTTTGTACTTTTGCAGCATTTTTGCTTTCTTGATTACAATATTTCACTTTTGAACTTTTATTTTTAGGCGCTTTGTGTTTTGTCCTGGGTTTAAGAAACTGCTATCTGACAACAAGATGCCAAGATGACTCTGTAGAAGTTGTTGTTAAGAGAATACATGATTTAAAACTACTTCAACGTTATATTGTGTTTACCAGTTTAAAAAAAAAAAAAAAATCAAAGGCTGCATTCTTTCACGTAATGTAATATATATATTTTTTATTAGAAATAAGTCACATTCATTTTGTGCTGTGAAAACTGTACATTTACAGGAGGTAAAACAGAACATTAAAAACGTCATGACAAGAAAATACAATTGGGTTTTCAATACAAGTAACTCGAGGTATGAATTGGGCTGTGGGCAGGAGAGAGGAATATGAAGGGGCAGGGGAATTGGCTGGTAGTACATACTGTTGAGTTACTGACACTGTTACAGAAGACATGAGGTTCAATTACCCATCGCTACACAGCTGAGAGTAATAACAAACATCCTGAAGCACAGTTATGAGATATTCATAGGCTATCATTCATTCTATATAATGTTTGTTTTATCCAAGTACTATTATCTACCTGTCACAGAGAGCTCCAAATATGGAGCCTTGTGCTAACAAATCTCTAGTGAATAAATTCTTTGAATTACTAATACAGATTTGTTATACAATATTCTCAAAGCATCTATACGCTCAGTAAATATGAGGAAGATGGTATAAAAGTTTTGAAACATTAGTAAAAAAAAAAATCTCGGCCTAAGTTATACTATCAGTCCTGCTTGAGCATCAAGCGCCCATCATATTGCACTGTTTCACACTGATGGCTGAAAACACAAATGTGTTGAAGTTTTGAGGACCTGACGCTGCACTGGAAGTCACATCAGTTCCAGGAGCCTCTGTTTTTTTTCCAAAAGTCCTGCAAGGCTGAGAAACAAAGGGGCGATGATGAAAGGTCTTTCTGAACCCTTGAATCCACATGTTCATCATTGGAAGAGCCTACATCTTGTGCCAGCTGTGAGGGAGGGGGGTGGTGTCTCCCCCCCCCCCCCCCCCACCTCCTAACATTTCTATCCAGCATTTTCCAGAGTGCACTGCTCTTCCTGTGCGAGAGTCTGTGTTCCTTCTGGTGCTGGTGCTTTGGTATTAAAGCAGAATACTGGAGGAAACCAGCAAATGTTGGGTAACTAACCACCACCTCCATCACCACTCAGTATTGTTTGTCCCGATGCAGTCCATATGGGCTCACAACACATTATGGGTGCATTGAATCTTTTTCTTTTTTTTTTTAAGAATGTCATAGGTCACAGTACAACAATAAATCTTGTACCTGACAGTTATGAGGAAGGAATAAAAATCAAAATGTGCTATTAACTCAATAATGACAAGAACAATGCTAATCATAACACTGGCAATATTCATTGTAATCATAACAGCCATGGTGATAACAGCAGTGAGAAGCACTATCAGCATGATTAAGCCCTCCAATAGAGGAGGTTGTTTTTTTTTTTTTTTTCCTCAGCAGAGAGAGTCATTTTCAGCTCTGGAGTAGCAGTTCCAGATGTAAAGCAGTACAAACAAACACACAAGCTGAATAAATAAAAGGAAAAGATTACAAATAATAAATTAACCCACTCCACAAAAGCAAAATGTGTGTGCCCATCAGAGTATTGGAGCATGAAACTGGTCCCTTATGCTCTCTTGCCTTGTCCTGTTTTTGGAAGGTAACTTGGCTGGAAGAAAATCAGCCAAGAGTTCCGGCTGTTCCTCCCAAGAAGCAGGGAGGACACACCGTTTCAAAATTATTCACTTTTTCTCCAAAGTCGAGTTGAAGGAAAAAAGAAGCACAGACATGTCAACCACATCTTCTGAAACCCAGGCTGTGGGGTTCAGGAAACTCCCAGTGAAGCATTAATGGAACCACAGACAGTCCTGGTCCGTAGACTCCACTGATCACTCCACTAACCCTTTGACCTTTAGAGCACTCTAATAAGAGATGCTGATAAGTCCACACTGAAGCTACATTAAACATCCCCTTCACCATCACTTCCACTCCTCCATCCCTCCTTTTCTCCCTTTCTTCCTGCTCTGGCTGAGGGTTTGAAGACATTGATTCTGGGACCTACTTTCTCACTTCCTCCCTTTCTTGGCTTCCTCTACTCTATCCATGCAGGATCCGATTCCCAAACCAAAAAGGTGACCGAGGTGAAATTAGGTGGCTTCGCTAGCCCCCTTCCTCCCCCTCAGACCTCTGTCTGCAGGTCGATAATGTCTTGCCCCACCAGAGGGATGGTGGTGCTGGTCTTCTCCCACTCCACAGAGTGCAGCTCCAGAGGCGAGGCAGCTAGGGGCTCCAGGTCTTTGCGCACCCATGCAGGGGGTGATGACGGTATTCCCCGGACTCCCTCCCATGGCCTCTCCATAGGACCCTGCTGTTTGTCCTGCGGAAGTACAAAGAGAAGCCACTTTAGTGCTGCTGTCACTCATTAGCTCTGGGCAATTCCTGATCTAATCAAAATGAAATGGGCTTCATCAGAGGTGACTTTCTGATAATGAAAGTAATTTTGTCATTTGGGGAAATTGCTCTTCCTTGAGGCATGTGCACTCTCTGATGACGTGTCTTGGCTATAGGTTGTAAATTTTGAGAGTGTGAGGTTGTATAAGAACACTCACGCTGTGGTTCGTTTTGTCACTTCCTCCAGAAGACACACTCCATCTCACAGACTGTAAGAAGGAAGGAAGAAAATACATCCTTATTCAAATGACCTCAAGGTTCTGACAACCATAGCACAATACACTATGTTGTACATTGTTTTAAAAGGCCATTTTCACATCAGAGAACCTTTCTTAGCAGTAACATTGCCTCTGTATTTCCTGTTTATCCGTTTTGCTCTGCATTTCCTGAAAGTGCATGGAGATGGGTTATGACAATTTCATCATGATTTGTTACCTTGCTGTCAGAAGCAGGAGACTCTCTGTCTTTCTCAGCATGGTGTAGCTTCCTGTTAAGATCCTGGAACATGTTCTGGTGGCGTTTCTTGGTATGCATTATTTTCTAGAGTAGATGAAAAAAAAAACATTAGTGCATTGCTGCATTGTATTTATTATACAAGCTATTTTTAATGTTCTCAGAGACAGTATCCAAACAATATTTACCTCAAAGTCCAACTCAGCATAACGGGATTTCTGTCTCTGTGAAAAAAAGAAAAAAAAAAAGAGAGAGAGAGAGAGAGAGAGAAAGAAGGTTGGTTTAGTTTCAGAAACTTATTAGAAAATTGTAAAAGAATACTAAAGCAACTATTCCATCTTCTCTTACTTCCAAGGAGCTCATGGAAAGGGTGGAGATGGTCTCACTCTTGGACATCATTGAGTTCATGGACTCAAAGGTGTTCTCCAGGCTGCTGTGGGTGATGTGAGACTCGCTGGACATGTTGTGGATGTTCTGGATGGGGGAGTCTCTCTCTGAATACGACACGCTGACCTGGTCAGGAGGGATTGACTTCATTCCAAAGGCAGCCTGAGGCTCGGCAAAGGGTCCGCCAAGGTGCATGAGTCTGGCTTGTGGCAGCTGCTCCACACTGATGTTGTATTTTGTCGGGTCATCTTTGGGCTTGGACCTCAGAGTGGAGGTAGTGTTGGGCATGAGGACGTAGCCGCTGCCGTCAGAGACACCGCCCTCTGAATGAGCGAGATCAGCATCCAGCTGCTTGAAGAGCTCTCCCTCGCAGACGTACACAGGTTTTCCGCTGGATGGGTCGACTCCTCCTGCCAATCGGCTTTTCTCTCTCTTCAGGGTAAGGGTGTGGCTGGAGTATTCAGGAACCGCCTGCATGTGACTCTTACTGGGGTTGGATGGCAGGGTGTGGTAGCTTGAGCCCATGGGAAGGGGCATCTGAGCAGGAGGCATCTTCTCTTCACAGGAGCTCTTCATTCCTTTTAAAAAGAATTGTGAGAGAGAGTTAAAAATGATAAATAACCATGCCACGTCTGAGAAATTTAGTGCAATAAATATGTTCTCTTTTTATGCAAGTGCAAGGCTCAGAAATTGAAATGCAAATGGAAAAATGGTTAAGGGCAAGAAGGAAAAGTTGATGTAAAAAGGGGCTCACCTTGTCTGCTTGAATCTCCATCCTTTTCGTTATCAGACGGCTGATAAAAGAACAAAAACATTCTATCAGTGTTTAATGCATGCACATATTCATTTAAGGGTAAATTCAAGAGGCACTCAAGACATTAAAAAGGCAATAAGCCAAGAAATTTACCATATGCTGGGTGTGGCCATTGTGCAGGGAACTGCCAGAGTCTCCATTTCCATCGTCCTTGCGGTCGACTACTCTGCACTTTACAGCCTCTTGAACCTAATGGATCGAGGGAAAAAAATTGAGGAAATTGTCTACTATATTCTAGCTCAGGTAACCTGATAAAAAAAAACAAAAAAAAAAAAACAAGCAAATCAACGTTCCTTTTTATTTTTTACCTTATCTTATTGAATTGTTTTTCGTACCTCTCTACGCAGTATGCAGTGCACCATGACAATGACGAAACCCTCCAGTGAGTCAAAGACGGCAAAGAGGATCTGAAAGAGGGCTGAGCGGCGGTCTGTGATGGCCAGGACAGCAGACATCCAGGTGAGGGCCAAGAGAGGCAAAACCACGCAGGAGCTCCACAGTGATGCCCTGCAGCGCGAGACAACAACAAATTAGTAACATCTTCAGTTGTTTGATTGTGTGGTGTGATATCAAAGCACGTCATCAATAAACCTGTAATGGCACTGATGAGGTTGATAGGCACAATACTCGAGTGTGTTGAGAAGATCAATGAGACCTACCCGGCTCTCTCCTTCAGTTTCACGTCGGTGATGCCGTCCTTGGATACCAGCTTGTTGAAGACCAGAATACCAATGAACATATTCACCTGTTTGCAGGAAAAAAGTACATGGATGAAACAATGTGATAATGGGTGATGCATTTACAAACAGGCTATGTATTGTGATGGACTAGGATGTCAAATTCAGAATACAAACCAGAACAACAGCTGCAGCGGGGCCTACAAATGCATAGAGGAGTCCACCCTCAAGAGACAGCCAACAGCTGAAAAGAAAAGGAAGAAGAATATGAATTTTTTAGCTAAGAGAAGAGTTGTCTCCAAAAAAATCTAGAGTAAAGAAAAGCAGCAAAAGCAGAAGGCTTAGAGTAGACTTACTAGTTGACAGTGCCGTATCCTTTAGCTTTGGTAAAACCCACAGACACAGCTACCACCAGTGCGGGAAGGCCTGCAAGACAGAAAAGGGGGGGAAAGTTAGATCATTAAAGATAAAAAGTAAAGCTACGAAGAAAAGTTATGCAACACAGGTGAAAAAAAGAGACGAGCATAAAGACATTTACCCCAGCCTAAGCACAAGAAGCGCTTGCGGATGATGCGGTTGCGCAGACGACCAGTGACAGCCATATAGGACTGCCAAGCTTCTGTCAGCACCCAGCAGAAAGAGGAGAGGAAAAAGAAGTGCAGGAAAGCAGCTACGAGAGTGCACACCACCTGTGGGAGCCCAGAAGGCAGGGAGAGATAGAAAGATGAGAAATCTGTGTCAAACCCCTAAGCAGAGAATTTGAAAAAGAGAGGTTAGAATTGGCTAGAAAAGGGCCTTACCTTGTTGCGAGCCTGAGTTTGTCCAACAAGAATGAGGGCATTGGAGCATATAATGGAGAGGCAGAAGTTGATAAGGATAACGGAGCGCTCTGAGCGGATGTACCTAGAGTTTGGAAAAGGTGGAAGAAAAGAGTGAGTTTAGCGATGGCCAGGCATGAGGAAGGGAAAACCACAGAACACATCATGTAATATTAGAGGCTAGCATGGCTGAACGCATTGCTTGTAGGGTTACTTACTTCCACACGGAGACGTAGATGATGATGAGGAGCAGCAGGGTGAGAGAGGAGACCCCACAGCCAACGATGAGAGTCACGGATGGGAGCAGTGCCTTGTCCATGATCTACAGAGAGGAGACAAGACCAAGCATGCCTCTTAGAGCTGATTACCAACACACATGCACATTCATGCAGAGAAGAAACCAGCAATGAGATCCACACACTCACACTCACAAACACACACACATGCGTGCACAGGATACCAAGCCTCTGGGTATGCGCTATCTGGAATAGCAGACAGCTCCCTGTAGGCAAACAGTTGAATGGCACAATCAGGCCATGGCTGAGGCAAGGTGACATGTCAGAAAGATGGAACAGCAAACTGAACAAATGGTCAGGGTCACTGCATTTCTCCATTGAGTGTTTGAGTCACCAAATGAGGTGAAAATGATACATATCTCTCTCCATTAAGCAAGAACGGGGTTGTTCAAATCCCAGGGGCAGTTCAGGTGGGGTTGCTGTAATCAGTCATTAGTCTGAGCTGCTACAGTGACTAACACACATCCTGCACTCCCCTTTTCTCTCCCTGTTAGCTGTGCCTCAGAATTTTGGTTCATATTTGTGCCAACCAGCAGCTCCTTGTTGATCCCTGGAGGGGCGAACAGGTGGACCATTATCACCTGTGCATTAATCTGCCACCACCTGCCCTTCTGATCTCTGACAGCAGCTTGGTGCCTGCCACTGCCAGCGGCGGTGGCCATCCCATGTTTCAAACACCCTTGTCACTGAACCTCTGGTGGAGGAAACAGAGGAAGGATTGTTTTTTGTCTGTCTTCCCTGCTGCTCAGCCACCTAGAGGGCCAGTGGGTCACTGCTGTGCACACAAATCTCATCTCCTTGAGACTTCACAACACCCTTGCTGCTTGGCTAACACACCTACAAAGCCCCCAGCAGATAATTGAGCAGTTTTGCACAATTTGTGGGCCTATAATCTTTGTCTAACACCTACCCTCATGCCTGTAATAAGGGTTTAAGTTAATCTAACACCTCTGATCGAATTGTCATCACCACGGAGTGCATGAGTACTGATGAAGAATCTCTCATTGACAAATGCGGTGATTGTATTTTTAATAATGTGTTGACAGGGGAAAAGATGGATAACAGCTGCAAAGGGTGAGTGAGAAAACTGTCCTGAAATGAAATAAATCTGCAGGTATCAAATTAGCGCTGATAGAAGAGAGAGAGATAGACTCTGCTTTGGCCTTCATTTGATTTATGATGGTGATAAATTCTTGTATTGCAGGGCGTATGAGAGGCACAGCTTCTAATACATTTGCTACTCTGTCCCCGAATTTAAATGGTACAATATGGAGCCTTGAGGGATTGTTCCTCTTCATCTCAATATTTGCTCCACATAGGCTTTTTTTTCTGATATCAAAGCACAGACGGTGAAGTCCAGCCTATGGCAGCCAAAGACTAATTTAGCGTGGCAAATTTGTTTCAAAATCTATCCAGCTACATCAGAAGCGGCCCAAAACAGATGGCAGATAGAAGCAGTACATTGTACTTTTTCCCCAGCCTTTACTAAATCCGGGGAAAGAAAAAAAGGGTTGATACAGTTTGTCCTGACCCCTTTTTTCCTCAGCCTTGATATCTGGGTTGAATCTTTACCATGGGCCACTGAGTAAAATCCAGAAAGCCAGTTTGACCTACATATGAGGCATCTCTTCTGCCTGTCCTTGACCAAATCACATCATCTTCCCCTGAACAAATCTAAAGGCAGAACACCTTAACTCATGCACATTTTAAGGTGTTATTTACTTAAGCTAGTGGTCAAGAGAATCATCTATACAAACTATGGGCTGCTCCCATGGGACCGTCATGTTTTAAACACCTGCCTGAGAACTCTTGAAATGATACCATCGGATCAGAGCTAACACACTGCAGTATGTGGCTGTTTTTCACTCCTCTATTTCTGCCTAGTGTGTCTCGCTTGTGTTCTTCATACAATTCGCAGGAAGATGTTATTGAAAATGTCCACAGTGCACATCA